>CANDYM010000769.1:0-75506 GCA_947397865.1 Polietes domitor
TAACCATTTTATATTTAAACTGTGAACACCAGTGGTGAAAATAGGACAGATCGGTTCAGATTTACATACATCTCCCATAAAAATTTGACTTTTTCCGCTCTATAAACCAGATATTGTGTCAGATTGTCTTCAGATTTGACAAAACATCGTATATTTAAACTAGGAACACCCATGATGAAAATAGGTCAGATCGGTTCCCATTCCAATGTCGCTCCCGATGTGTCTTTTTCTGCACTAGACACCATATATTTTAACAGGTCTTCTTCAAATTTGTCAAAATATCTTATATTTCCACTAGAAACACTCATGATGAAAATGGGTCAGATCGGTTCAGATTTGTATGTAGCTCCCACACAAATTTCGCTCCCGACTTGATTTTTTCCGCTCCAGAAACCACGTATTTTCACCGAATTTCTTCCAATTGAGCATAACACGATATATTTTAACTGGAAGAACCTATAGTGAAAGTGGATACAGCCCCGATACTAAAATGCTTATTGATTTGACAAATTGGGTCAGGTAATATTTGCCTATGATTAAGAAAAATACAAAAATCCTTCCCGTTTTCACTATTTACCGAATTGAATTGTATTCGAATAGAAAGTGGAGTGTATCATATATTAGGCCCTACCTGACTTTAGGCTTTCCTTACTTGTTTTATATTGCATTTTTTTATTAATACACCCTTGGAAGCACTTTAAATATAAATGTTTATTCATGTCTTACAATAACTCATTGGTCGTATTATTGGACGTTTAGATTGATTTTTTGCGGTTTTTTTAAAGTGAAAGCTAAAAACTCACATTTCTTGGAAACATTTTGTAAAATGTGTTATAAAAAATAAAAAAAATCACTACCTTTTGAGTGATGCCTAACTTATAAATCTTGTCACTCACTAAATTTTTATGAAATAATGAAATTTTTTATGAAATATTTTTTTATGAACTAATAATGTGTTTTTCAGAGCAAAAATTTCTAACTGTTTTATAAAAATGAGCTTACCGGCCGCAATTTCCTTCCGATGTTCATCACTTAGGCATCATTCGAAAGATATTGGCTGTAGCTATTTAATTTTATTAAAATACTGCAACCAAATACGAAAATGTTGTCAGTTGTGTTAAAAACAAAACTCAAAATAATTACTATGAATGTTCGACCAATATGTTATTTTTATACAAGAATAAAAAAATATATCTAAACTGCTTTCAAGTTTCCATTATTTCAGAGAAAAAATTTGTCAAATATGCACCACAAAAAACTACACGAAAAATAAATGATTTTTAGGCTTGTTCTAGATAGGAAATATTTTTTGCAAATCATCATTAAACAATCCAAACTTTGGTTTCGTGGGGTGACTGGAAATTGTTTTTCCATTTGTATGAACCAGCCTACTATTTATATCAAAATAATACGTACGGTAATTAAATGTGAACATATCATCAAACATCAAAAAGTGCTGAAATACTGTGAATATTAAGAGCTGTTGGCACATTTTCTGTCCTTTTTAGGTAAAATATTGTACATATTTACCAATTTCGTCCATTTGTAATATCAACTGTCCATACTGTGAGATAAACGTACATGTCGAATTTATTTATAGCTGCTATCAATTGGTTGGTACTAACAATTGTACCAAACAAACGACTGTCTTAATCCTAAATGTACGAATTTAAAAAATGCATTAAAAGCTCGCATAAAAGGAGACCCAAGTGCATTTCAGTAACTCGCCCATTTTTTTGTAGACATTTCATTGAGATTTTTCACGTTTGAACGTTATTTCATCAGTTTTAGGCATGGAAATACATGGACTACAATATTGGAGTAAACAAATTTGCTTCAATATTTTGATTGGATATGTATAAATATTAAATATTTTAAAACGTCTTCCATTTGATTTAATTGCCAAATTTCACCATTCCACCAAGGATACCCTTCAGTGAGCATGACATTCAATACAACCATTGTAATTTTTTGCTATTTAAGTTGACCGTGTTTATTTACAAAATATGTATTGTCAATATACCAAATATTTAACAATATAGTTATTGATGTGATTTTGCTCTATAACAATTAAATGTTCGACATATTTAAGTAGCAATTTACATTCATATCCACCACAATTAGTAATTCATGCTTCATAAATTTTCAATTATTTATTTGAAATTTTAATTAAATGAAATGTTTCCATCTGGTATGTTGGGCATAGAAACCACAACATGAAAAAATAACTAAAATTCAAATATTCTAAATATGACTATAAAACTAAATATTACTTAAATGAAAAAAGAACTACTTAATATATTATTCTATATAGAATAGTAAACTGGATTACACGAAATGATTTTTATTTTATAAAAACATTTTGCTTAAAATTTTCGATTTTTTGTCAAGCTTCGCAATAATTTTTGTGTTTTAAAGCTAGGACCTACAGACTACCTAAAATGAATAAAAGAAAATAATTTGCAAATATTCAGAATATTCGTTTCTTTCCATTACTCTGAGAGAAATACGGCTTGGATCTTTTGCTGCTAGCCCTACTTATAATAATAGGTGGAACAGGGTCATCTATATGATTGCATACATTACAAGGTTTAGAATTAAAATCAAGAATGAACATTTCACGAACATTCTGTTGAAATCTTGAGTGAACAAATCTTATCCAGAAACATAAACTGCACATCATGCATTTCAAACTGCCTTTTCTATCTAAATGTTGAATCAATTAAAACAAATGAAATTAAATCTATATAAACTGTTAGCAACAGCTAATGAAACATTTTAAGTTGTCAAAAAAAAACTCCCATACAATGGTAAATAGTGTGAACTAGTAACGCCCAGATATCACCATATTCCCTCCACGCACACAGCTAAAGTTTGAGGGTAAGGTTTAAAGGAAACATCAGCTATTCACTGGTATAGTGCTTGCAGATGTGAGGTAAACATTATTTCTTGTTGATGAGACATACGATATGAGAAAAATACACAAAGAAACTGTTGGAGATTTTTAAATAGTGTTATGGGCCGATCTATCTATATAGAAGTTATGAACTCGGATGGATTATATGTAGACAATGACAATGATAAATCGGAGCTTTTTAATGATTATTTTGTAAATTCTGTCAACACATTGAATCATAGTACACAAAAGTTCCGTGGAGATCACTGTAATAACTTAATATCAATGAGAATCATATGATCATTGCCATAGACGAGGGATCTTCAGGAGTAGCTGGAATATTTTATGATTTTAGCAAAACTTTTGACTTGGTTCATCACGAGATTTTGTTGCAAAAACTTATATTTTATGGCATTCTAGATAATGATTTGCAACTTATTAGAAGTTATTTGTCAAATAGTAGACAATTTGTCCAAGTTGGAGAGGAAAGAAGTTCAGCACAGCCTGTGAATTGTGGAGGACCTCAGGGTAGTATCCTTGGCCCGCTCTGTTTATGATCTATATAAGTGATATAAATTATCTTGGTTTATTTGGATCTGTTGTTATGTTTGCAGATGCTATAGCAATATTCCATCCTTATAAATATGAACAAGTAAGGAAAGTCTGAAGTCGGGCGGGGCCGACTCTATGATACACTCCACTTTCTATCCGAATACAATTTAATTCGGTGAAAAAGTGAAAACGGGCAGGATTTATGCATCCTGTAAATGTGTGTGTTAGAAAAAAAATTTTAAATCGGAAAGGACATTTGTATGGGGTATATTGAAATCTGGAACGAAATAGGAGAAATATAATATGTATAGTTTGGCCAAAATCGGTTAAACATTTGGGAGCAACATTTGTATTTGCGCTATATCTAAATCTGAACCGATCTTAGCCACTTTCACCATAGGTTTTTTACTTGGATTATAAGCTGTTGTACCAAATTTAAAGAAAATCGAGTACAATATGTGGTTTCTAAAGCGGCAAAAGTCAAATCGGGAGCGACATTTGTTTGGGGGCTATATCTAAATCTGAACCGATCTTACCCACTTTCTGCATAGGTGTTTCTAGTTGGATTATAAGATGTTGTGCCAAATTTAAAGTAAATCGGGTACAATATGTAGTTTCTACAGCGGAAAATGTCAAATCGGGAGCGACATTTGTATGGGGGCTATATCTAAATCTGAACCGATCTTACCTAATTTCTGCATATGTGTTTCTAGTTGGATTATAAGATGTTGTGCCAAATTTAAAGAAAATCGAGTATAATATGTGGATTCGAGAGCGGAAAATGTCAAATCAGGAGCGACATTTGTATGAGGGCTATATCTAAATCTGAACCGATTTGCCTCAAATTAAATAGCGTCTGTACAGACAGACGGACATTGCTAAATCGACTCAGAAAGTGATTCTAAGTCGATCGGTATACTTAACAATGGGTCTATCCCGCTTCCTATTGGGTGTTACAAACAAATGCACCAAGCCATAATACTCTCGTGGAGTGTATAAAAAGAGCTGAGAGTTCAAATGGAAAAAATGCTGCTCTGATGTGCGAATTTGCGAGGCTGAACAGACTTGTCTTGAACTCTAGCAAGACTAAATTATTAAGATTTCGACCGTCCTTAACTATGAATAATAACCTTGCCAATTTTGTTGATGGGAATTTTATTATGGAATAAAATACTTGGGAATAAAACTAAAAATTAATTTAAAATGGAATGAACATATAAAATACGTAAAACCAAAGATTTCTTCTGCAATTGGAATAATCTTCAAATTAAGGACAAGCTGTTGATTTATCTAGCGTTGGTCCATAGCACACTGGTTCCAAATCCATTTTTATGGCATAAAGTCGAATAATAAAGATACAATCTTATAATTTTGCACATTTGCTAGACATAACATTCCTAAAAAATAAAAAATAAAATTGATTGACCACACCCACTATCACCTCCCATATAAACTCAATATATAACAACCATAATTATCACCCTGTATTAGTGCAGGGTGGCCAAAAACAAAATTTTATGAAAGCTTAAAATAATGAAACTTATTTCGCTTTGACGAACAATGTTTTTCTGAACATTATTACAAAAGCAAAATATAGAAATATTCTACTTGACACTGCAATTAAATAATTATTTCAGGAAATAATATAAAATGTCTACATGTGTACAGAAAACTGAATGACGTTATATACCATTTTAAAGGTACTTGCAATACCTTTAAAATTAGATGTGATGGGTCTTATACACAAATCTGATTCAAAGATATGATCAAATATATGTACTATAACTAATCGAATTTGTGCTAAAATAAAGTGGCATTTGTAGGAGTTTGCCGAAAAATGCTGACGAAATATTAATTCCACCATAAGCTACACACTCAGACGAACACTTTCACATTTACGTTTTGAGTCAAGTTGAGTCCTAAAATAACTTTTGGTCCACGACATTTTTAGGTTATGCTCAATACGAATCACAAAATTACAACACTTAAGAAAACTGACAACACTACAGTAATCACAAAATGTCAAATATAACTTTTCAACTACTTACGCCGGCCTTCAATTTCAATAATATAGTCACTTCATTATTTTCTTTTTACGCCTTAATTTTAAGTATTTTGTATAACTGCTTTAAACCCGAATTAATCCCACTTTTTTCAACGGCAAAATTTAAATGCCTCTCAGGCTTGCGGTGTTGCCACCTAGTTTTCTCCTATACATTTCCTTGATAGCTTGGAGTGTTGCCATTAAGAAAATATATACACATTTAACAATTTCAAATTTATTTATTTTTTTTTTTTGAATTTTTGCCAAAAATATGGATTTGGGACCATAGTGCATAGCCATCTTCAGTATTTGTTGGTAATATATTTCCACAGAATGAGCAGTGAGTTGAAATCACTTCAAGCTGCTCAAAATAAGTCTCTCAAATGTTTTTATAATTTTCATCTTCGTCATGGCACAGTATCATTGTACCGAGACTATGCGAAAAATATCTTGCCATTACGTGGTTTATATAAAAGCAATTACTAATATATACATATATATACATATATAAAGTGCAAACGAATTGGTAGCCTTGTCTTATAAGTGTGGCTTGAAATAATAAAAATATTATATTTATTTATACAATTATTTTTACAATATGTGTATTTATTTTGGTTTGGCTTTATTAAAAAAAATTATATTTTCCTGTAATATTACTGCACTTCTGCGAAAATCGACAGCCTCTGTAGAATGGAAACCATGGTGGAGGGTATAAAAAGTTCGGCCCGGCCTTACGTTACGAACTTAACGTCGTTTTTACTTGTTATTTGTATGATTTTCACACCTTACAATTTTGTTTACCACAGAAAATGACTGTTGCAGGTTGTTTCCAAACGTTTTTCAACTTTTGATAATGATAAATTGATTCTAAACAATTTTCCGTATAACAAGTAAGGAAAGGCTAAAGTCGGGCGGGGCCGACTATATAATACACTACACCACTCCCTGCGTATGTACCTCGCTTTGATTACTAAACCCAGGTATTTCATGGTAGCAATTTTATGTAGTTCATATAAATTATACAGTTACTATAAATTCATCTTTAGTCATATTTAACGAATATGGTTAATAATATGGTAACTGATCTAATTATCCGACAGACAAATACAAATCATACAGCAGTAATAGGATGAATCGGACCGACATTTCAAAAGGGGACCTAAAACAACATTTTGGGGATGGTCCAAAACATGGGCCTATACATTTCTCATTCACGGTAGGTATTCATAGTTGAAAAATATCATGATCTGCAAAATTTGATGAAGATACGATGTAAGATGTAGTTTCTAGAGCTGTAATAGATCAGAATGGGCCCCATTTGGGTTATACCAAAGTATGGATATATGGGCATCTCCCAAACAAGTAAGGAAATGCTAAAGACGGACGGACTTTCTATCTCATTACAATTCAATTCGGTAAAAAAGTGAAATGTTGTGCCGATTTTAAAGTAAATCATGTACAATATGTGGTTTCTAAAGCGGAAAAAGTCAAATCGGGAGCGACATTTGTATGGGGGCTATATCTAAATCTGAACCGATCTTACCCAAATTCTGCACAGGTGTTTCTAGTTGGATTATAAGAGGTTGTGGCAAATTTAAAGTAAATCAGGTACAATATGTGGTTTCTGAAGCGGAAAAAGTCAAATCGGGAGCGACATTTGTATGGAGGCTATATCTAAATCTGAGCCGATCTTAGCAAAATTCTGCATAGGTGTTTCTAGTTGGATTGTAAGATGTTGTGCCAAATTTAAAGAAAATCGGGTACAAAATGTGGATTTTAGAGCGAAAAAGTCAAATCGGGAGCGACATTTGTATGGGGGCTATATCTAAATCTGAACCGATTTCCTCCAAATTCAATACCGATGGTCCTTGGCCAGAACAAATAAATTCTGCCAAGTTTCATAACAATCGGATAACAATTGCGACCAGTAGAGTGCGAACAAGCTTAGATGGTCAGCAGACGGACGGACGGACGGACAGACAGACAGACATCGTTAAATCGACTCAGATGGTGATTCTAAGCCGATCGGTATACTTAAAGGTGGGTCTAGCTCGATTATTTCTTGGTGTTACAAACATTTGGCGCGAAACTAACTTATAATACCCTAGTCCACGAAGTGGTGTAGGGTATAATAAACTTTGCATAATTTAGTCTAAGATGGCCATTTATGGTCATTCATAAACAGAGGTTTGTTTCAAAAGACATTCACTTGGTTGTAACCCAAACATTAGTCACTATCAAATGCTAACGTATTTTTGTGTTCGCCCAAGTTCAGTTTGGAGACACACTTTGAATCGAATTATTTATTTATTTATAAATAAATGTTGTATTTTTGTAGATGAGTTTCAAGGAATTTGTTTGGTTACGAAGTTCGAGAATAAGAATTCGGCGAAAACTTGATGAGACCTTTAATTAATTCAAATTCTGGCTAATGATGAACAAGTTTTTTTGTGGAATCAATGACAGAAACGAAATGGCAATTCCAGAGAATATCCAAAATTATTTATATTATATATTATTTCACGTTAATTAGATATATTCGTCAAGGTGGCCAGCTCAACAAAATTTGTAATCAATCCAATTTATTTACAATTGGTATGGTGACATTTATTACTTGGCTGCACACTACGCTTATCATGTTTTCTGGACCGTGACGAACGTCATCAGAAGGCTTTGATAAAATGCATCCAAATTACAAAAGCCGACGCGTTGATGTACAGTCTGTCTCAATAGTGCTCCCACATAATTGTCACAATAAATATACCAACTTTTTTGAAAGACATCATCCTTAAAAATACAAACTAGTCCAGAAAAATAACAAGTAAGGAAAGGCTAAAGTCGGGCGGGGCCGACTATATAATACCCTACACCACTCCCTGTGTTTGTACCTCGCTTTGATTACTAAACACATTTATTTCATTGGAGCAATTTTATGTAGTTCATATAAATGATACAGTATAAATTATACTATAAATTAATCTTTGGTCATATTTAACGAATATGGTTAATAATATGGTAATTGATCCAATTATCCGACAGACAAATACAAATTATACAGTAGTAATAGGATGAATCGGGCCGACATTTCAAAAGGGGGCCTATAACTACATTTTGGGCCTGGTCCAAAACATGGGTCTATATATTTCTCATTCACGGTAGGTATTCCTAGTTGAAAAATATCATGATCTGCAAAATTTGATGAAGATACGATGTAAGATGTAGTTTCTAGAGTTGTAATAGATCAGAATGGGACCTTATTTGGGTTATACCAAAGTATGGACATATGGGCATCTCCTAAACAAGTAAGGAAATGCTAAAGACGGACGGACTTTCTATCTCATTACAATTCAATTCTGTAAAAAAGTGAAATCGGGAAGGATTTTTGCATCCTGTAAATGTATGTGTTTGACAAAAAATGTTAAATAGGAAAGGACATTTGTATGGGGGTATATTGAAACCTGGAACGATGTGACCCGCTTTCACCATGTATGTTTATTGGTGAAATATAATATGTAAAGTTTGGCCAAAGTCGGTTAAATATTCGGGAGCAACATTTGTATGAGGGCGATATCTAAATCTGAAACGATCTTACCCACTTTCGCCATACGTTGGATTATAAGATGTTGTGCCAATTTTAAAGAAAAACGGGTACAATATGTGGATTTTAGAGCGGCAAAAGTCAAATCGGGAGCGACATTTGTATGGGGGCTATATCTAAATCTGAACCGATCTTACCCAATTTTTGCATACGTATTTCTGGTTGGATTATAAGATGTTCTGCAAAATTGAACGAAAATGGGGTACAATATGTCGTTTCTAGAGCGGAAAATGTCAAATCGGGAGCGACATTTGCATGGGGGCTATATCTAAATCTGAACCGATCTTACCCAATTTTCGCATACGTGTTTCTAGTTGGATTATAAGATGTTCTGCAAAATTTAAAGAAAATCGGGTGCAATATGTCGTTTCTAGAGCGGAAAATGTAAAATCGGGAGCGACATTTGTATGGGGGCTATATCTAAATCTGAACCGATCTTATCCAATTTTTGCATACGTGTTTCTGGTTAGATTGTAAGACTTTCTGCAAAATTTAAAGAAAATCGGGTACAATATGTCGTTTCTAGATCGGAAAATGTCAAATCGGGAGCGACATTTGTATGGGGGCTATATCTAAATCTGAACCGATCTTACCCAATTTTTGCATACGTCTTTCTAGTTCGATTATAAGATATTCTGCAAAATTTAAAGAAAATCGGGTACAATATGTCGTTTCTAGAGCGGAAAATGTCAAATTGGGAGCGACATTTGTATGGAGACTATATCTAAATCTGAACCGATTTCCTCCAAATTCAATACCGATGGTCCTTGGCCAGAAAAAATAACTTCTGCTAAGTTTCATGACAATCGGATAACAATTGCGACCTGTAGAGTGCGAACAAGCTTAGATGGACAGCAGACGGACAGACAGACATCGTTAAATCGACTCAGCTGGTGATTCTAAGCCGATCGGTATACTTAAAGGTGGGTCTAGCTCGATTATTTCTTGGTGTTACAAACATTTGGCGCGAAACTAACTTATAATACCCTAGCCCACGAAGTGCTGTAGGGTATAAAAAGAGTAGCCCATTGAAGGAGTGACTTAAGACCCAAATATTTTTGGACCAAATAATAAAACAGGCTTCCACACGGATAGTCGTGCTTTTGCCACGCCCTGCTAGTACACACAATTGTCTCTATTCTATGTAAACTTAAATCCATTATAACTTCTATACCGGTAACCGAAATCCATTTCTGGCATAAATATTTCGGTCCTAAATAATATAAAAGTTCTTAAAAATTCGAAACAATTGCTTGGAATTTTGATTCTGAGAGTGAGGGCATATAAAGGGTAATTTTTTAGCTATTATCTCTTTGGCAACACTGGTTTAAACAGCTGACGCACGTTTCGTGTTTTGTTTCACTGTCAAACATCTTCAGTTTGGTCTATAATTTAACCATGAATCGTCTTACAAACGAACAACGCTTGCAAATTATTGAATTTTATTATCAAAATGCGTGCTCTGTTAAGAAAGTTCATCGCGCGCTTCCATTTTATGGTCAGTTTAATAGACCTTACTGAAGCGGCTATTCGGGCTATTGTGACTAAATTTCGCACCAAATTTACATTGTTGGACATTAAACCACCAACACGCTTACGTAGAGTGCGAACTGAAGAAAATATTGCAGCTGTATCGGCCAGTGCTAATGATGACCATCAATTACACAGGGTGACAAAATTTCGATTATTTTCTGCGGTTCAACTTTTTGGAGTCAATTTAGTTGTATGAGATAGTGATATTTTTATCCTATAATTCACTTTTTTTGAATTGACTCTGGTTCTCGAGATAAACCGCTGTTTTAAAAATGAAGGAGGTTTCACCATATATTTTAGCATAACTCAGGAACAGTTTTTCCGATTTGGTTAAGAAAAAAATTTAAAAATCCGCAACTAAATTACATTCAAGTTACCCCTACAATGTTTTTTGATAAAGTCAATAATTTCGAAAATATTCAAAAACTTCTTCCAAAAAAATTTTTTTTCATGGAAAATTGAAAACTTTTTTCTATTTGTTAAATGCATATAAAATCAAAAAAGTTACAAAAGCCAATGTTTGATCTTTAATTATAAACATAGATATGTTACAAATAAAAGTAGCCATATTTCAATAAAATCGATTAACACGTTTTGGATTAATTCACAATTTAGTGATGGTATCTCATTGTGATAATTTTTTTAAATGAACATTAATAACAGAAATATTCCATAATTATAAGAAACACAAGTTAAGAAAACCGTTTTGTATGGGATTTTCTTTGGTACTTTTTGTTGTGACAGTCCCGTTGTAGGTTCCAACAGTAGTCTGCCATCATATGGCTATCCCACCGTCCTTGGTATCTTTCCTCCATGATCTTGATGTCCTGGTGGAATCGTTCCCCTTGTTCTTCACTATAATCGCCGAGGTTGTCAGGAAATTTATCCAAATGACTGTGCAGATAATGCACTTTTATACTCATATTAGCTCCTAGTTTTTGGAAATTCTGGAGCAGTTTGCTAACAATGTCTGCATAGTTCTTAGCTTTGTTATTCCCCAAAAAATTGTTGACAACTGATACAAAGCTTATCCATGCTTCCACTTCCATCATGAGTCATGTGATTTGTGAAATCATCGTTGTTTATAAGAGTACGGTTGTGCTTTTAACTTTTCTGTACTAAGACCAGGAAATGTTTGACAAATATATTTAAAGCAACCGCCATTCGTATCGAGTGCTCTTACAAACTGTTTCATAAGGCCAAGTTTAATGTGGAGTGGTGGAAGAATGATTGTTTCTCGACTTATCAAAGGTTCATGAACGATGTTATCTTTCCTACAGTCATGTTCAGTCTTGACGGCCAGTCTGTCCAGCTCCAGTGTTCATTTTTTGCACGACTGTCCCATAGACATAGAAAACAGGGATATTTAGTGTATCCACTTTGCTGGCCCAATAAAAAGTTTACCATCTTTAAATCTACACAGACGGACCACTTGTGTTGATAATATGAAATCTTCTCTAACACCAGCTTGACGTTTTCATAGTCTTCTTTAAGTTTAGTCGAATGACCTACTGGAATCGAAGCTACTTTATTTCCGTTATGTAGTAACACACACTTCAATCTTTTTTTTGAGCTGTCTATAAAAAGTCTCCAGTCTTTTGGTTGGTATATTGGAAGGCCCATTAAATTCAAAAGCCCAGAAATATCTGATTTTTTCGATAAATTTAAATCTCGAATTAAGTCATTCTGCTCACCTTGAGAAAATCCTTGATAAGTAGAACTGCATTCTTCGTACTCATTCTCACTGCTGTTCTCATTCTGACTATCTAACATTTCAACATCATTAGAATATTTGGATGATAATGAAGTAAATACCGGTATTGGTAAATTTTCACTATGCAGCGTTGGTGGCTTAACGGATTGAACGTTTGGGTACAAACAATACCGCTTTTTATATCGGTTCATGCCTTTTACATTTACAGCGCAAAAGTAACAATCATCAAGGTGGCTTCTTGGCTCTGCCCACATCATCGGTATTCCAAACGGAAGCCCTTTGCGTTCTCCTTTGCTCCAATATCGAAGAGACTCGACACAAGTTTTACAAACTTTATGTGGGACCCAACATTTGTCTTGTTGTCCAAAATAAGCCTTATAAGCTTGTTTTACAAAAGCATTAATATTATTTAGTTGCATTTCTGCACAATATTTACCACATATGTAGCAGAAATGGTCAGGGTTATTAGCACAAGATTTACGTGAAGAGTTCATCATAAGCAATGCCTTATAAATTGAGAAACTTTATTATTTCTTAATATTTTTTTAATTTTATTGTGGATAAGTCTCACCTTTTCACTTTCAACACAACGATTAACGAGGTCTTAGATTTTTTTTTGACATATGTACGTATTTATTCACTTGTCTGTCACATATCGTCTTTTCGGCCTACTTAATGCTAAAATATGTTATGCTAAAATATGTGGTCAAACCTCCTTCATTTTTAAAATAACGGTTTATCTCGAGAACCAGAGTCAATTTAAAAAAAGTAAAAAAAAGCCTTAGATCTTCATCAACATATCCACCAAAATTTCCTTACAAACACCGCACCGCAGAATCACTGTTGCCCTGTGTTATCGATTCGTCGCCGTTCGCAGCAATTGGGCCTCAGTTACTCAAAAACGTGGAAATGCCAAAATTGGACAAAGCGGATGGACCATTTGAGGCGCAGTCAAGGTCAACATTTGCATGAAATAATCTTCAAACATTAAATTATATGGACCGTACTATCGATTCAAATAAAGATGTCATGTATTTTTCTGAATTTTATGTGTTTTTTTTTTTGAAAAACTTTCCTATAGCTTTTAAAAAATCACCTTTTATATGTCGGTTTAACCGACTGAAACTTACTTAATTGTTTTATTAGCGTAACGATATGTACATTTACGTAATTAAAATATTTTTCCTTGCAGCACTTCTTCTACCCCTACGTAGGCATATTCGAATGTATTTGAAGATAATTGATGGCAAACTTGAAGGCCACTTCACGGGAAAAGCCTCACATCTTGCGCTGCTAGACATTGACCTCGAAAGACACTCACATTGCACTCACACACGCACACATCCAAACACGCAATTTACAAATAAAGGTAATGAACAGCAGTCATGTGTAAGTCGCAATCACAAATATCAAATATAACAAATAAATTCTTAATTATGCGGTTCTCTTCAGAAGTATTTGATTAGGACGGCAAATGATAGCCATATAGATAGAATGAGGTATGTGGGTGGTGGTCATGAGGATTAGTCGGAAATTAGGGATATTATCTTTAATTGCTACAAATAAAATTAGTCGGAAATATTCCTTTTAATTAGTGTAATAAATAAATTGATGTTTACATGTTTAAAACTTTTGTCAAGCCTTGTTTAAGCAAATTTAAAACGCTGTCTGCTGTTAATTTTGTTTACTTTTAATTACGTTTTGATACACAGAAACGCTTATGACTTTGTGGTTATTGTTTGTGGGAAACACACAGCTATGATTTAATTTAATTCCATTAAAGTCACCTTGATTGCGTGGCATCATCTCAACAACATACACTGTAAACATTGTGGCAAAAACCACAACAACACCAGCCTCCAAACGACCAAGTGGCGGCGGCAACTGTTGACTTTGTCTGTCAATGCTTCAATAAGCATTTTTTACAACATAGTCGCACGTGCAGTAAATATTTGCTTTTGTGAATGATGAGCGGAGGTTATTTGGTAGAATTTAAAATTTTCTCTACTGTTTTTGTCGACGCAAAAGCTATCGCGAAGATATTTCATATGAATTTAAAATTACAAAAACATTGCCTTAATCTAACTTCAGCACAATTAAATAGGGCGGGTATAGGGTATAAGGTATTACATTCCATTTAACCCATCAATTACTTATAATTCATTTCAGATAATCCCGATCAGAATTCCTATCAAATTATTTAAATATGTTTCCTATATTTTCAGGTCTGCAAAACGTTTCAAATTCTCACGAACTCTTAATGTTTGTTTTATTTTGTCCAGATTGCTCTTCTGTTAGATATACATGGATATACGAGTGGAACTAAAAAATTTCGTCCACTGCATCCATCAGACATTATTATTATTATTAGACATTCTGATGATGTCTATGCTGTTCCTTCTCTTTCTATTTTAAATTTTGCAATAAACCTAATGGATGACAACAAAACACGGTCAAATCTAATTAAAAATATGAAATTGATGTGACGTCAAAACAAACGTTGTTGCCGCGTCACGTGCATTGTCAAATTGTGTGTAACTATGAGTACAGTACAACTACGTGTTTTTCATTGATAAGGGAAAGGAACCCCACAGTGCACAGTGCAAAAACAATAAGGAGTACTTATACAGTGAACAGTAAACGCTTAATTCTATGAAATCATTTTAATTCACCCATATCTACTAAACGCAATCCAAACAAATGTTTCTTAAACTAGTAAATAAGCTTCAGTTGGCTAAACCGACTTATATATACCCTCACTCTCAGAAAATTATACACGGAAGTTCTAAGGAATAACATTTTATGTATGGCAGGAAGGTGCTAGGAGGCTCGTGTCACATGATCCCCGCCTCCACATTTATAAAACAATTGTAAAAACATGATCAAATATCAAGTCATAGTGGATTCCACCAGTAGAGAAATTGTGAAGGATTTAATATTACCTAGAATAGAGACAGTTGTGTGGGAGGCGTGGATAAAGTGTAATTTTTATACCCTCCACCTCCAGGATGGGAGTATGCTTACTTTGTCATTCCGTTTGTAACACCTCGAAATAATGACCGGACACCCTATAAAGTATATATATTCTTGATCGTCATAAAATTGTAAGACGATCTAGTCATGCCCGTCTGTCCGTTCGTCTGTTGAAAGCACGCTAGCATCTAAACGAAAGGATCTAGGAGGTCCAAATTTTGCGTAAATACATCTTATAGTCGTAGATCGGTTGGGATTGACACTGGACGAAATCGGCCCAAAGGGAAAATTTTTTCCCTCACAAGGACTGAAAACCCCCATAATAACCCCAATATTTTAGAGTATTTAACCCTTTCGACACTGACGGGACACATGTGTCCCATTGAGTTTTCTAATCGAACTGAAACGCAATTACTCCCAACTATTTCTATAAATATTTGTCCCAACAGTAATATGATCGTTTTCGCATGCTTGTGTTCTCTGTTTTCCACAATCTCAAATCCTTCCACCGTTATATGCTGCGATCGGTTCTTTACTACTGTCAACTTAGCGCAGACTTTGGATTTTGGTTTACTTGGTACCATTATGAAAAATAAGAAATTCTTACCAAATCTTAATGGACCAAAATTAGATAGAGGTGACTATGTTTTCAAGTATAACAGCAGCGGTACTATGCTTTGTAAATGGCAAGACACAAAGGAGGTTTTGTTACTCACCAATTGCCACACTGATATCGTAACGACCGTTCAAAGAACCAACAAAAGAGGAGAAGCCCTTGATGTTGCATGCCCTGAGCCCATTGCCTTTTATAATAGATACATGGGTGGTGTAGATCTTTCAGATCAATTTTCATCTCTTTATGATCCTGACAGGAAATCTGGAAAATGGTGGAAGAGAGTTTTTCAAAAACTGCTTATGGTTTCCGTCTCCAATGCTTGGATTCTTTTCCAAGAAACTCGGCATGTGAACGTACCATTAATTTCCTTTCTCGCTGAATTGGCGGTGCAGCTTCTTCATTATGGAAAAGAGAGAGCAACAATTAAACGTCGTAGCACGAGTGGTCGCCCATCAGAGCGATCAAAAACACTTTCTGGTGTTGGAGAACATCTTCCTATCGAGGGGAAAACACGCCGTCGTTGCAGAAGCTGTTCAAATGATAACAAAGAGCATCGTACGAAAATGATGTGCGTTTCTTGCAATATTCCTTTGTGCAAGCTGTGTTTCGCCAAATATCATACTAATTAACATACATTTTCATTGTATATGACACATATTCAATTCTAACTTGTTTGTTTCATAAATTAATAAAACAGCATTGAAGTTTACATATATTATGTTATTTTAGTTTTGTCTTACTTCGTTACTATTGGGACATATGTGTCCCATCCGCACTTACTGATGGGACATATTTGTCCCAGGACATTTTCCTTGTTCTGGTTATCCTTTCGCGAAACGCACCCTATGGCCAATTATTGGAACTATAACTAACCAATACCCATCAAAAAAGAGTTCGTATTTAAAAAAAAATCCGTTTCGAAAGGATTAAGCATATTTTTTTCCTCTAATTGAGTAGGTTGATAATATGAAATTATTTTTTCCAAATACTTTCTTTTAAGGGATAAAATGGGAATAGAGGATACAAATGGTACCAACCAAATGTTCGCAGCTAGAGTCATGAAATTCGGTGTATACATTACTCTGATTGCGTAGACACGTACAATAAACGGATTTTTTCGAAATTCGTACTTTTTGGGGTTAAAATAGAAAATGGGATAGATAGATAGAGTCATGAAATTCGGAGTATACATTCCTCTGACTGCATAGACAAGCAAAATAATAAGATTTTTAAAACATCGTTATTTTTACTTTTACGACAAAAATTTGTTGAATCATGAAGGTAGGTTATTTTGGATTTTCAAAATTTGTATTTGGTTCAAAAAAATTATATTTTCCTGTAATATTACTGCACCTCTACGAAAATCGAGGCTATGGAATTCAGTCCATGGTGCAGGGTATATAAAGTTCAGCCCGGCCGAACTTAACACCGTTTTTACTTGATTTTTTAGGTTTAAAGTGATTATAAAAACATTTTTAAATGTCAAATGACAAATGATTTTGTCTACCCGCATGGATGTTATGTTTTATTGTAACTAAAGTTTATGCCACTTTGTGTGGGAGGTACCAGAAGGGGTGTGACAATTTCGCCCATATTCCATGTCAATGTAACCACTAAAAAAGCGTCGCTAAATATAAATTTCCACAGTATTCCGATCATCTATATAGAAGTTGGAACAGCTTTAATTTTACGTAGTTTAGCGTGATTTGTGTGGGAGGTACTGGAAGGCGCGTGCAAAACCCGCCGTATTTAGTACATTTAAAGTGATTATAAAACAAGTAAGGAAAGGCTAAAGTCAAGCGGTTTAGAGCAGTAATAGTGCTAATCTGAGATGCATTTGTATGGGGGCTATATCAAAACATGAACGTTCATGTTAGTTTCAAGTTCAAATATATGATCCTAAAAATTTTGTCAATATCCTATGTAATATGTGAGTTTTCGAGCGATAATAGTACAAACTGGAGGAATATTTGTGTGGAAGCTATATCTAAATCTGAACTGATTTAATCCAAATTCAATAGCGATAGTCCTGGCCCAACAAAATTACTTCTGCCATATTTCATGTCAATCGGACAACAATTGCAACCTATAGAGTGCGAACAAGCTTTAAATGAACAACAGGCGGACGTATTAAATCGATTCAGCTGGTGATTCTATGCCGATCGGTATACTTAAAGGTGGGTGTAGCTCGATTGTTTCTTGGTTTTACAAATATTTGGCGCGAAACTAACTTATCAGTGAAATACTTTACACGCATAAACTGAGTTGAACATAAACTGAAACAAAAATTTGATACTGAAGCATACTGAAATTGAGTCTGGAATGTAATCAATCAAAATACATAGTAAATAAAACTCATTTTGAATAATTTTTACTAGATTTGAGTATGGACGTACTACATTCAAGTAAAAATAAACTTAAATTGAATAAAGGCATACTGGGTGCCAAACAGATACCAATTTCCAAAATTTTACTATTTTTTACTGTAATTTAGTACACTTTTTTCTGAGTGTAGTAATAATTTTGCCCAACTTAGTTTAAGTTCAAAGATAAGATATCGGAGTACTCTGAAAGTTGACCTTTGTCAATGCTTTTATAGACGTTGCATTCACCTGGAATATGGGCGATATTGCCACACCCCCTCTGGTACCTACACACAAAGTGTCGTAAAAGGAGAAAAAACGGTACGTATCAAACGACAACAGCTAGAAACACGAAAATTGGTGTGTACAAGTAGAGTAGGTAGGTGTGTACAGCTAGAATGATGAAATTCGGTTTGTACATCCCACTAATCGCATAGACACGTAAAATAACTAGATTTTCGAAAGTGGTACTTTTAAGGGGTAGAATGCGAAAAAGGGGATAAAAAAATGGCCGCAGCTTGAATCATGGAATTTGGTGTAATTCATACTTTATTTTGTTGCCTTTACGACAAAAAATGGTAGAATCATGAATTTATGTTTTTTGCACTGTGTACGTGAGAGATAATCGATTTTCAAAATTTATACTTTTGAAAATAAAATAGGATGAAAATACAATCATCCAAACGACTGTAGCTGCAACGCCGTATTACTTGTTTTAATTAAGCATTGTCATTGTGTGATATGTGTAAAAGCGGGAACGAATTTCGATGCGTTTTTTTGAAAGTGGGAGAGGACTTATGCGATTTCTCAAACCAAAAATCATATTATACAATCGTGTAATGTAAAGGCAGCTTTAGTAGCTGTGAAGCGAAATTTTCTTTCTCAAAATAAAAGGTTCTTTTTCAAAATACATTTTCATAAAAAAAAACTTTTTAAAAATAAATTTTAATACACGAGGTGTGTATTCTAAACTTTCGTAAACATTGTTTGATTAATGTTTGTATTTGGTACTTACTATGATGTTTTTTTTTGTGAAATTGTGAATATTTTTTTCGAATTTTTTTGGATGTAAGGCTTCTCATACTTGTAGTTGCTCATGGAAAACCTACGCTTTATGTCAGCAAAAAACCTTGAACTTTTGATATTTTAATATTTTTAGAAACACCTATGTTCATAAACTCTGAATTGTTTGCATTTTTTAAATTAATTCTATAACTTCTAAAATCAAAAAGATGTAGTAACGAAATTACATCCCTTTGGATCTCTAGTGGGTAAGGGGGCTACCTTCAAAGCTGGTCATCTCGGCCTTGTCAAACCACGATACTATTACATTAAAATATATCCAGTTGTGCCAATTTCCCCACTGTGCTCTCTTTCCTATGGCACTACTCAAATTTCCCCTTTCCGCACCATTTCGGCTATCTAAACAATGTATTTTTTTATGAATTAGAACTGCAACCGCCATTTGTGCTCATTCACTCTCTCACAATTGGAGTGCACAACTACATGACTGAATGTCCTTGTTGAGCATTTAGTCCAATGTGTATTAAAGCATTAAGCTGGATAATATTGTATTTTATTATTAAAGTTTGCTCGTCTGTTGTTAGCGTTTTGTAAAATGGATAGTACTACTTTCATAGAAATTTGTTTAATAATTTTTGAATATAAAACGCACAAAGCTCATTGTTTCCAATTAAAAAATGACATTAGAGTCTTTACTGGTGTTGTGGTCATACCATTCCTTGATATGTGATACTTGATAATATTTTGTTGGAACTTTAAATTGTTGGTTTATTTTGTGAGGTAGTGTGGTTGTTACAGGAAATGTTTACATATTGTTGAAGGCAACTACTTTAATGATTGTACAAACGCGAAAACATTAAATAAAATATAAAAAATAATAAGTGTTGTACTTAATTACTTGAACATAAATTTAGTGAAGCTATGTTATAGAACCACCACTCTGCGATAAAGCTTTCCTTGTTTGTAGTCTCTCGCCCATTTCGTGGCAGTGTCAAAAATTTATTGCGAAGCGAATTGCCTTTACTTGAAATTGTTTGTTTCGTGTTCATTACCCACTCCTGGTTGTGACACATTTGGTATAGCATGTGTGTGGATATTATCTTTTTGGCCAAAGACACATTATTTTGCCACCACAAAAAATTAACCATAAACATCCACCATTATTGTTGTTAACCCCTAACATGTATACTGTCGTCACCTCCGTGAGGTCAGGAAAAGCACTGACTGGTGCAAAAATATCCATAAGTGGTAGCTGTCAGCAATCTAAAAGTTTTCACGCATATTGTGCATATGGACCACTTCATGTTGCGTGGTGTCTGGGAAATTTCACTAACAGATTCTTGTATTATTCGACAACACCTACACGAAAAATGTTATCACTTCACAAGAGTTGTAGCACCGTGTTGTGTATGGACGACTACTTGGCGCTGACTAATGGACTTACGTCAGATAGCTTATAATTCTACATCGATTGGTAGAAGAACAAAATATGGGCCTGATTATTCTCTTTTCTGGCGTTACAAGGAGTTGTATGGGCTGAGACGTGGCCTTCATTGAGAAGTGTGGATGAAACCGTGTAGAATGAAACCTATGCCTCACATATATCTGGCTATTTACGACATAATCTCTCTTATGCCATTTCACTGTTCACCATTTGCGAAAACGATGAACAAATTATATCGCATCACGTCATAATCGAATTAAAACTCATACCATAGAAATTCACCAAACGAAACAAGTAAGGAAAGGCTAAAGTCGGGCGGGGCCGACTCTATGATACACTCCACTTTCTATCCGAATACAATTCAATTCGGTGAAAAAGTGAAATCAGGAAGGTTTTTTGTATCCTGTAAATGTATGTGTTTGACAAAAAATTTTAAATCGGAAAGGACATTTGTATGAGGATATATTGAAACCTGGAACGAAATATGTGAAATATAAAGTGTATAGTTTGCCCAAAATCAGTTAAACTTTTGGGAGCAACATTTGTATTTGGGCTATATTTAAATCTCAACCGATCTTACCCACTTTCACCATAGGTTTGTTTAGTTGGACTATAAGATGTTGTGCCAATTTTAAAGAAAATCGGGTACATTATGTGGTTTCTATAGCGCAAAAGTCAAATCGGGAGCGACATTTGTGTGGGGGCTATATCTAAATCTGAACCGATCTAGCCCGCTTTAGCCACAGGTGTTTCTAGTTAGATTATAAGATGTTGTGCCAAATTTAAAGAAAATCGAACAGAATATGTGGCTTTTAAAGCGGAAAAAGTCAAATCGTGAGCGACATTTATATGGGGGCTATATCTAAATCTGAACCGATATTACCCAATTTCTGCATAGGTGTTTCTAGTAAGATTATAAGATGGTGTGCCAAATTTAAAGAAAATCGAGTACAATATGTGGTTTCTAGAGCGCAAAATGTGAAATCGGGAGCATCATTTGTATGGGGGCTATATCTAAATCTGAACCGATTTGACCTATTTTCACCGTAGATGTTCCTAGTTTAAATATAAGATGTTTTGCCAAATCTGAAGACAATCTGATACAATATGTGGTTTCTAGAGCGGAAAAAGTCAAATCGGGAGCGAAATTTGTATGGGAGCTATATACAAGTCTGAACCGATCTAACACATTTTACCACAGGTGTTTCTAGTTGAAATATAAGATGTTTTGCCAATTGTAAAGAAAATCTGTTGTAATATGTGGTATCTAGAGTGAAAAGAGTCAAATCGGGAAATTCGTATGGGGGATATATCTAAATCTGAACCGATTTTCTTCAAATTAAATAGCGTTCGTCGTTGTCCCGAAAAACTTTATTGTGCAAAGTTTCATTTAGTTACGTCTACAATTGCGACCTGTATCGTGATTACAAGAATAGATGGACAGACAAAGACAAAATACTCTCGCGGAGTGTATAAAAAACATATCATTCACTGTTAATAGATGGATGGATGTTATTAAATTGAAGGCAATTATATCTGTTTAAAGAAAATTTTCACCCTAAAAAAATGGGATTCCCAAATGAGCCACATCATTTTGCCTTCAATCACTAGCAACATACAAATAGAAAAAATTAAATTGATATTAAAATATTTTGATGGACCATTCCTACCATCATTTAGAAATGTTATTAAAATTTTTTGGAGGAAATAAATTTAGTTCGATATTTAAAAATGTTTGTCCATCTTCGAGCCACACAATCATATAAATTAGAAATGTAACCAAATACTCACTTATATTAGCTACATTACAGTAATATAGCAATAATTTAAATATTTTGAATGTTTACTTTAATAATGAAATGGATATTGTATAAATCAGTTGCAAATATACGCAAAATTCTTCCATTCATAAATTCATATCATCGTCATTGCTAATGACTTTCCAACAAACATTCTGCAAAGTTGAGTTGAAGACATAAAAAACGAAAAGTTATCTGAAAATTTTTTATTCAAGTTTCATCAAAGAGCATGTGCTTCGGCAGCATAATTTAGCCATTACTCCGCGAATCTAAATTTGAATAGACATTGCAGCAGCAACTAAATGAAAAAGTTTTTATTCTTTTTTTTTTCAAAAAATTGTTCATAATTCTCTGAAATAATGATCTTTGCGTTTATTAACCTCATAATGAAATGATTTGTAAATGAAAGTGAGAAAAATTTAGGGATATAAACTCGAAATGCGGGAAAATGTGGTCAAAACACGGTGAAAATTATGAATGCAGGTGTCATTACCAATAACATCACGATCAAAACTATCAATAACACTGCAACGATGTATTATAAATACAAATTTCTGATGTATTTTGGTTTTCTAAACCCCAAAACGATATTAATTTTTTTTATGAATACATTTCTTTTAATTTGTTATTAAAATTCCATTTTTCGCTTTAACCCGAATAGAGCTGTAATTATTTTTTTCGAATTTTGAGGTGAAACTTTCATGTTATCAGTGGTCCACACCAGAAGCGTTGGTGGACGTCTCTTGTGTGTGACCATATCGTCACGTTAGCACCATTCGGGTAAAGTACCTTCAATATTTATTCTATAATTTGGGAAATATATGTCCGATAGCATCCTATTATATGTTTAATTAAAGGTACTTATGATGGCTACAAATTTTGCTAATTTCAGTTTCACATAGAAACAGTGGTTAAGGACAGGGCTGTGGAGTCGAGGCAAAATTTCTCGACTCTGACTCCAGCATTTTACAATGTTTCGACTCCGACTCCTACTCCGGAGTCCACTCAGGGATGTTCAATCAATAATATTTAGTGGTGTATTTTTTCAATAATTGTAATAATGTCTATTTTTTTAAAGAAACCCGATTTTATTTTATAAATCAAACATAAAAGGTAAATACATTTCTATGTAATACTTTTATACTATGGAAACAGAACAAAAAGATATTCTATAACTACTAATAAAATTGATAAAAAACTGTCATATATGTACTTATTTAAATGATCTTAAAAACAGAATTGCATTTGCCAACTCCTCTTTCATTGAGGCACGAATATCACTTTTTAAACGTTTTAGGGCGGAAAATAATCTCTCTACGCTCACTTGAGTAGGTTGCATTGCAACTGCTACTAGTACCACATGACGAATAATTTTTGGGTAATATCCAACTATTTGGTAGAAATCCTTTTTGTCTTTTTATTTCATTCAATTCCCGATAAATGTTTTGTTTTTGTACTTCAACGGGATCATTTCTTAACCTTTTAGCCTAATTTTACGCAAAACTATACAAATACTTTTTGAAGTCGTCAGATGGAGTTGATTCGTGAGGTGTATAGCACAATTGAGAACTATCTGGACTAAAATTGTTTTGCATTCTTTCTGCCAATTCATATAATATTTGCCGTGCCACTAAAACTTGATCATGGTTTAATAAAATTCTATTTCTGGAATATAACTCTTCCTTATTTGCGGGTCTCTTCTAGTCATTGAAGAAATTATATCGTTTGCAATTCCGTTTTCAAATTTCTCCAATTTAAAAATTAGTTCCTTCCATTCCCTATAGAAACCACTTGGTGTCAAATTCTCGCGTTGAAATTTGTTGGTTACAATATAAGGACCCTGTAAATTTTTTTCGAGATCAATGGCTTGATTCCAATATTTTGTTTCTGCTAATGAGAGGTCATTATTGTCCAAATCGTTTAAATAACTTTTTATTTCAATTAGACGTTTGAGCATTAAATACGTACATCCCCAACGAGTCTATAATAGTACTTTACTTTTATTTTAAATTGTTTACAATTGTAAAACATTCTAATTGTGTTCACAGAACATGTCTCAGGCTAATATTTTAAGATTTTAAAGCCTTTATTTATTCATTTTTTAGCCAGGAAATATATTATAATTTATAATAACGATTCCGACTCCAGCAAATTTCTCTTAGACTCTTAGACTCCGACTCTACAGCGCTGGTTTAGGAACAGTCTGCAAACAATGAATGAAAAAATATTTTTTTCGGAAAACTTATTTTTTTGCTTGCAGGAGAAAACTCCATAAAAGTTGTAAAACAAAATGGAAAAAAATAATTTCTTTTATTTTTTTATTTTAATATTCTAATTGTTGACTTTTTAGCGTGCTATTATAACATTTATCAGATTTATCACAAGGTTTGTACACTATGCCGTATGAGGAATGACTTGATAATACTCATCCGCAACAATGGTCTATCAATGAAAGTTATTTGTGCAGTAATTCGTAGCACTTAACAATGCATTAGGCTGGGTCAGGAAAAAAAAGATGTTTTCACCACCCAGGATTAAAATTTGGATTGTTTAATGATGGTTTGCAAATTATTTCGTGCCTGCTCCAAGCCATCTGTGAGCTTAGCGCTCTTGAGAAAACCTCTAAAAATCTTGTTTTTATAAAAATTGTAAAAAATTAAACAGAAGGAATCAATACATTATTAAAAGATGTCCAAATGAATATCGGGCGAAAAAATGACGTCACTCAAAGCATTTGTTGAGAAAATAAGGGGGTTTCACAACAAAAATTTTCAAACTCTTATTACAACAAGTAAGAAAATGTGAGTCGGCTAAACCGACTTATATATACCATCACTCCAGAGAACATATATATGGAAATTTTATGGACTTGGTGGGGGTTTTAAGGGGTGTGGCAATATTGCCCATATTACACGCGAATGTAACTTCTATAAAACCATTCCTAAATATAAATTTTCACAGTATTCCGATCATTCGTATATAAGTTATAGCAGCTTTAATTTCATGTAAGTTAGGGTGATTTGTGTGTGTTTAGTGATTAAAGTGATTATAAAAACATTATCAAATACCAAAATATAGCTGATTCTAAGTATCGGTTGGAAGCTACATTAGTTTTAATTTAACATAGAAATATGGGGCATTTGTGTGGTAGGTACCGGAAGGGGCGTGACCATTTCACCCATCTTCGAACATAAACTAAGTTTGGGGAAAATATTACCACGTGCAAAGTTTGAATTGATTCCTTAACTCCTTTCGAGAGTTATCATGTACAGCAGCCAGACGGATGGACGGACGCACGGCCTTGGCTCAAACATCTTCAAATGTTGTGAAACGGATTTGGTCCAAATGCGTTACACTTTTTTTTGTCCCAAATGATATATGCCCTGTATAGTGAGGGTATACAAATGAGTGCTCAATTTTCATTCGACGTTCATAATTTAAATATCATTCGATTGATATACAAAAATCTATTATATTGTTAACGTCCATTAATTCGACCAATAAGTTATTCAAATATAAGTGTAAACATTTCCATAAAATCGGAAAAAATGGAAAAGGCAATATAAAAATAGAGTAATAAAACCCGAGACCTAAAATCGGGTCAACCGGGTTTTTCATCTGAGACCGACCGTCGGATTTTTTAAAATCGCGGTTTTTGGAAAACTGGGAAACCCGGATTTTTCATATTGCAAAAAGTTTTCGGTGCAATTTTTTTATAATATGCCACTTTTTATATTATCACAAGCATCATAGAACGTTTTTTATTAGGGACCAAAAAATTACGAACACAGCAATACTGTGAGTCTAAAATGGCGATGTTCGTCCTAGGTTTCACATTAATTTCTTATGGGCAGAAGTAAAATCGACGACTTTGACCATTTGCCGCTGCGGATGTCGACCAGCCATACACATAAGAATATATGTGATTATTTTTAGAGGTATTTTCAAGACCATTTAGCTCACAGGCGGTCGACGAATTACGTCAAAGGACGAAATATTTTGCAGATCATTGTTAAATAAACCAGTATTAATTTAAGGTGGTTATAGCAGAAATATTTGTCCTTGTAGGTAATATGAGGCTGATGAACTTTGCGATTATAAGAAAAAAATGAAAGGTCCTTGTATTTCAAAGAATCAAAAATATGCATAATATTTGAGCATCATGTCAAACTTAAGATTTTTTTTTTATATATTTTATCTTGTGTTATTCTCTACAAGATATCTGAATCGCAGAATGGGGTTTACGGTGTTCACACCTGTTCTAAACAGATACTTTGGGACGAAAAGTAATGATTGGTTCATATATAATTAAAAAAATCGCCAAATGATCTTATAGGAATGTTAGGAGTCATTTTCGAATGATTTCAGCGAATGTGATTATGACATCAGTATTGGCCTATTCCCGAGAACGAGTATGCATCTTGTGGAATTACCTTTTCATGAATAATTTCCCCATGTTATACTGTTTCAAGAAAAACCTTGTCCGACCGGTTTTTTATAAAAAGAAAACCGATCAACCCGGGTTTTTTGAAATCACGGTTTTCGAAAAACCCGAAAACCCGACATTGCAAAAAAACCAGATTTATGATCACTCTAGTGTTTAGGAATGCAATATGTTGGAAATCATCATTAACAATTCAAACTTTATTTTCAAATTGTAGCTGACATAATTTTTGTTATTTGTGTGTACCGCGACCCAGCCTAATATAGATACGTATCGCAATTTACGAGAGTTTTATACAATATAAAACTTAAACGAACTTACATTTACCTCTATTAGTTTTATATGTTTGTTCTATGTTATATGTTTTTTCTTATCTTTCGATACATTGAGGATGGAGGTTTTAATACGATGAAAGATCATATGACTTCAAAAGTCACCCCCATTGTATCCGTAAGTAGTTACGGAAACAGTCTTTGCTGGCATCTATGTATCCTTTCCTCCAATCCTAAAACATTTGCATGTGGATAGGTTTTACGACACGTAGAAGTTTTAAATGTTTTTTGTTTGTTTGTTTTATTAAAACTACACCGACCCGGTGCGGTGTGTGGAGCAGCTTACAGCTCATGTTCATCTTAGTGATGACATCTTTCAGTTCATATTCGCACGTTCGTTCTTGTTTATGGCAGAGGAAAGGCAAAGTTTAGAATATTAAATTTACACTTTTATGATATGAGCTGGCGCCGGTTGTTAAGAGCACTTCACAGGAAAAAGCAACTGGAAAAAAGCTTTTAACAGTCGTTCACATTTTGGCATGGACGACACTTGCATGAAAAACTTAACAGACACAACTTTTTGTTTTCACTTCACAATAAAATGCTAGGTCAAGTAATAAATGTCACTTGTCAAGGACATTTATAAATAAATTGTCATTCTATAAAATAGATGAAAAATGCCTTCAGCCTGGAAAATGTTAGAGTGCAAATTAGCTACTAGTAACTTTTTTTATTTTTTATTTATTTATTATGAAGTACAATACAAAGTAAATTTATATTCTAATTTTGGGTCCAGGGATTGAGCCGGGGTGACTGAGACCATTGTAGCTAGTTATTGCAGCGACAGACCAGAGCCTCTGGTGGGAATCGAACCCACAACCCCCACGCTGATAGCCGAGCACGCTACCAACTCGACTACCGGGGCGCTCTACTAGTAACTTTAATTCAATAAAATATGTTTTAGACATCTTTAATTTAATCTGCAGTATTAAATACATGAAACATCCAATTATATGTAGAAATGAATAAATAAAATTTCTAGGAAATAAAATTTGAAAATGAAATATCAGGAAATGTATTAAAATATATTTAGTTTCCTCTATAGCCAGTGTAGGAGTAGCATGATTGGCAATATAAACAAATAAAATTCAACAGATTTGACCAACTATGAATATAACTTTACGGGAAAAAATAATGTTTTCATTTCCATCAAAATGATGTCTTTCTGAGGTAATAACGCTTTTTAAAACAATGACAAATGAAACTTGAGTGCGTCCTGAAAATTTAACACAATTTCCACGAGAAAAGGAAGAGCAAACAAGCCCAAGGACGTGCATGCAATGTAGTAGCATTTCCATGTATGCATACATCCAAGGATGCATAAAAGTCATTTCTCAATTATTCTAAGTAACACTAGCTTACAAACCAAATACTTTTTGAAGACTGAAGATTATTCAAATCACATTTATACTTTTATGCTCAGTACTTATATTTTTTATTCTCCTAAATTATTTCCAAAAAAGAAAATAATATGTTAAGATCCCGTAACATTTTACATATAGCACTATCACAACGAATTTTTCGTGGCTACCTATGTGAAGTGTCCGCTTTGCACTCAACAGATTTCGTGTTGTTTTTTTGTTTCGACTTTATTTTGAAACAAAGTTAAGTTTATATTTAATAACGTAAATATTGACAAATTTAATGTATATAACTGGTGATTTTTAAAAGCTATAGGAAAGTTTTTATACACATAAAATTCAGAAAATAAAATTTGAAAATGAAACGTCAGGTATTAAAATAAATTTAGTTTTCTCTATATCCAGTGTAGGGGTAGCATGATTGGCAATATAAACAAATAAAATTCAACAAATTTGACCAGCTATGAGTATAACTTTACAGGAAAAAATGTTTTCATTTCCATCAACATGATGTCATTCTGAGCTAATAAAGCTTTTTAAAACAATGCATGAAATCTTTATTTTAATCGATAGTACGGTCCATATAAATAAATGTTTGAAGATTATTTCACGCAAATATTGACCTTGACTGCGCCTCAAATGGTCCATCCGCTTAGTCCAATACTCTTTCCAACATTTCGGCCGGTATCTCACGAACAAATGCTTCAACGTTGTCTTCCAATGCGTCAATTTGTTTGTATAGACATGAGCTTTAACATAGCCCCCAAAAAAATAGTCTAAAGGCGTTAAATCGCACGATGTAGGCGGCCAATTGACCGGTCCCGAATGCGAAATAAAATGTTCACCAAACTCGCCTCTTGCATTTTGGGCAACAAAAAGTTGGCTATCATCTCACGGTAGCGCACACCATTCACAGTTACTTTACGATTCGCATCATCTTTGAAGAAGTACGGTCCAATGATGCCACCAGCCCATAAACCGCACCAAATTGTGACTTTTTCTGGATGCATTGGTAGCTCTTGCAATGTTTCTGGCTGATATTCACTCCAAAATCGACAATACTGCCTATTTACGTACCCATTGAGCCAAAAATGAGCTTCGTCGCTGAACACAATTTTTCGGTAAAAAAGTGGCGCGATGAACTTTCTTAACAGAGCACGCATTTTGATAAAAAAATTCAATAATTTGCAAGCGCTGTTCGTTTGTAAGACGATTCATGGTGAAATTATAGACCAAACTGAAGATGTTTGACAGAGAAACAAAACACGAAACGTGCTTCAGCTGTTTAAACCAGTGTTGCCAAAAAGATAATAGCTAAAAAATCACCCTTTATATTAGGCTAGGACACGAAAAAAGATTTTTAATGTAGTCTTATAGGGCGGCCACTTTGCGATTTGATTATGGAAAATTTCATGAGAAGGATATGGTCCTGTAAGAGTGGTCGTGGTGGCCATTTGGCTGATGTTGTTTTTCATTATTAACGGCATACCTTCCTCTCTTTATTATGAATTAAACATCCGATCATTTATCTCAAAAAATTACATTTTTCTTCGAAAACCCTGTACAATATTTCTTGTCTTATTGTAGAATTTTATAGCTGCGCTTAATCGGTAATCAATAGACAGCGGATTTTTATGCAAATTCCATTTCTAATACTCAAGTATATAAAATATGCATATTGCTATGCAAGATATACTGACATAAAATTGGTTATATCGGTTTATTAAAATGTAATATCTAATGTAAAGTAAAATCATTTCTGTGAAGACGGCATTCATTATAACATCCGTCAAAATTCATAATCCGCTTCAAAATATCACGCTTTTTCTTAAAGTCCCTTCTAGAGCAGACCGGCTACGGTACATTATTAATATTTTGCAACAAATATTACTCATACGCACCTGTAGACAATGCAATGTTTTCCTAACTGCCAAGCAGAGTTATTTCATTATTCGTAAAACATAACAATAATTTCAACCAAACTGCTGCTTGGAATTAGAGTTAAGGGTGCGAATTATTATTAATGTTTAAATATGTAATATGCCATTGATTTTATTATTGTATGTTTAAAGTCATTTTTTGGGTTTTTTCAAAATAACACCTAGAAATTTATATTTCTAAAAAAATTTTTAATGGTGTTATCTTTAGTAAGAAATTTACGTGGAGAATTTTCGTGTTTTCAGATGAAGCTCATTTTCATCTCGGTGGCTATGTCAATAAGCAAAATTGCCGCATATATGGTTCGGAGAACCCACACGTGACTATTGAGAAGCCAATGCATCCACAATGAGTCAGTATTTTGCGTTGATCGGATGAGATACTGCCGAGCATGAATGATATTGTGTTCCATTATTAAATGACAAAGCACAACCTTTCCAATAAAACAAGAAATTTGAAAAAATCAGTACTTTTTTACAACCGGTTCCAATTTAAGATTGTAAATGGCCATGGACATTAAAAATACATATAAAATGAAGCAAATCGATAGGATATAGACACAGATTAGAGGCTGTCGACTTTATAAAGAAGTGAAGTAACATATTTTGAAAATTGTGATATGTGTATTACAATATTGGTATACTATTTCAAACTAAAGGGTGTTTTTTATTGGGGTATAGAACTTTAAGATGGCATCACTTTTTTAACTGGCTGCCATTTTGACTGCTGTCAAGTGATTAATATTTAGTTTGGTTTGCCATTTCATCATGAACAGGTTGACAAAAGAACAACGTTTGCAAATTTATTTCGAAGGTAATGGTTCAGTTCGCGAAGTTCACCATTTTATGGTCGACATAATCGTCCATCAGAGCAATTAATTCGGTTAACCATGGATCGTTTTCGCACTACGTTTACTCTATGTGATAATACGCATCCGCAGAGACGTCGAACAGTGCGCACCGAAGAAACAATTGCCGCTGTAGAGCAAAGTGTTGAAGGGGACCCGAATGAATCGATTCGCCACCGTGCACAGCAATTGGAGAAAGTGGTTGAAAATTTGACCTGTAGAATTGGCTATATTCGAGCCAGCCGCGGCGGCCACATGCCCGAAATCATATTTAAACATTAATGGCATAAAATTATCCTTCCAATAAATGATGGACATTAAAACGATTTTCTTGTGTTTTATTTCAATTCGAAGTTCTATACCTCAATAAAAAAACACCCTATATAAGGCATACTTATGCGCACTGTTTAAAATAAATTGCATTGCTTTATTATTATATAGTACTGTAATTGTAATCAAAAAGTGAACATGAGCCATCTTCAAAAATGTACTCTAAATATTAGGTGTGCTGTCAGTCGTCATTAGAGACAAAAATTGTCCTCAGGGCCGATTTCTCCTATTTGCAATTTATCTGTATCTGATTGATAAGAAAAGTACACATTTTAAAGACCTGTTATGATTCGCGTCTATATTGGACTGAACGCATGTAATTTCATGATTCTATATACATCCGTTTGTTTGGTACCTATGTATACATTTTTAACATTTTGACCCTACAAGTACGATTTTGGAGAAATACTCATATTGTACGTGTCTAACAAAATAGACGAGTGTAAACACTGAATTTCATGATTCTAGCTACAGGCGTTTGCAGGGTATCAATTGCATCCCGTTTTGATCCTGAATGTATGAATAACGAAGAATATCTTTATTTTTCGTGTCTACGCAGTCACAGCAGTGTACACACCGAATTTCACTATCCCTTTCGCCCCATTTACCGCCTAAAAGTACAAATTTGGAAAAAAAACTTTATGTTTCGCGTCTACGCAGTCAGATAAATGCATACACTGAATTTCATGATTTTAACTTAGGTGGTTTGGTTAGTACCATTTTTGTCCCTCTTTTCCATTTGTACCCCTTAAAATATAAATTTCGAAAAATCTGTCTATTTTACGTGTCTACGTAATTATAGGGACGTACACACCGAATTTCATGTTTCTAGCTGTTGTCGTATCATTGGTACCATTTTTACCCCTTTTGTCCGATTTCACCCGCCAAATCTTTTTTGTACTTTTTGATGATTACACTTTACTAGAGGAAGGTATGAAACAGATTTCGTGTGCATTGAAATCGGAAATAAAGAAGCTTAAATAGTCTAAATATTAGGGGTATTTTCAGTCCTTGTTAAGGAAAATTTTTTTCCTCTGGGCCGATTTCGCCCACTTTCAATCCCAACCGATCTGCAACCATAAGACACATTTACGGAAAAGTTCAACCTCCTAGCTCATTTCGTTCGTCCTCTATCGTGCTTTCAACAGACAGACAGGATTGGGGTTGAGGTATGGCGGTGTGCTTTAGTACGTATGCATCATTTGATGAATCGTGCATGGATTCAGTACGGACTGAAGCCATCTTTTAAAGATTCCACACCTCCAGCGATAAGAAAAAAAAGACAGGCAGACAGAATATACCCCCATCCTGGAGGTGGAGGGTATAAAAAACGAAGAAGACGATGTAGTTTAGGATGTAGTTAAGGTTTAATAAACAAAAAATGAAAAATATCATATTATAAAATTATAATTTGATTTTGTAAAATACCAGCTCGCTTTAATTAAATTTAAAATCTTTCATTCAAATTCTCGTAGTACATTTAGGTCGTAAACTAAAACTGTTGACTAGGGCATTTCGTGCAACGGAATTCAATTTTATGTCCTGCTATGATCCTTCATGGATACATTGAGGTTGGTCACTGCGCTTTCGAACGACCTCAAAAATATTTGTGGCCAGAGCAGGGTTGTCAGATATGGCGATTTCTGGCCAAACGTGGCGAATTTTAAATATGTTTGGCGACTTTATTTTCGATTTGGCGATGGCGATTTATAAAGTAGTTGGCGATTTTCTTGGCTAATTTTAGAAAATTTTAAATCTGTGCTCTGATTTTGTTATATTGGCGTTACTTTGTAGAGAAATATATTACAGTTTGCAAGTCACATAGATGCGTTCATGTCAAACCGAACACTTTTTCGACTACCATTTCCGATTTCTAGCAACTTCGTTGGATAACTGCACTTAATAAAATATTTGATTTATAGAGACGAAAAAATAATATTTTAAAAAATATGCCTAATTGAGAATTAGTAAAATAAAAATAAAAGGTTCGAGGTAGGAACATTGAAAATGGTATTGTGTGAAAACGCGTAGGTACAATTCAAAGAATGAATGATTATTTTTAAGACAATTGTATTTTGTTATCTTTTGTGGTTTTCTTAAAAACATGGCTAGATCGTCTTAGAATTTTATGACGATCAAGAATATATATAATTTATAGGGTCTCAGGTTGATATTTCAAGGTGTTACAAACGGAATGACAAAGTTAGTATACCTCCATCCTAGAGATGAAGGGTATAATAAACAAAATAACCTTAAAGATGACCAGTATACTGAAGTAGATACGATTACTTATTATACTTATATATATTATACACCACTTCGTGGTCTAGGGTATTATAAGTTAGTTTCGCGCCAAATATTTGTAACACCAAGAAATAATCGAGCTAGACCTACCTTTAAGTATACCGATCGGCTTAGAATCACCAGCTGATTCGATTTAACGATGTCTGTCTGTCCGTCTGTCCGTCCGTCCGTCTGCTGTCCATCTAAGCTTGTTCGCACTCTACAGGTCGCAATTGTTGTCCGATTGTCATGAAACTTGGCAGATGTTATTTTTTCGGTATTGAATTTGGAGGAAATCAGTTCAGATTTAGATATAGCCCCCATACAAATGTCGCTCCCTATTTCACTTTTTCCGCTTTAGAAACCACATATTGTACCCGATTTTCTTTAAATTTGGCATAACATCTTATAATCCAACTAGAAACACCTATGCTGAAACTGGGTAAGATCGGTTCAGATTTAGATATAGCCCCCATACAAATGTCACTCCCTCCGCTCCAGAAACCACATCTTGCACCCGATTTTCTTTAAATTTGGCATAACATCTTATAATCTAACTAGAAACACCTATGCTGAAAGTGGGTATGATCGGTACAGATTTAGATATAGCCCACATACAAATGTCGCTCCCGATTTGACTTTTTCCGCTCTAAAATCCACATATTGTACCCGTTTTTCTTTAAAATTGGCACAACATCTTATAATCCAACCTATGGTGAAAGTGGGTAAGATCGGTTCAGATTTAGATATCGCCCTCATACAAATGTTGCTCCCGAATGTTTAACCGAATTTGGCCAAACTTTACATAATATATTTCACCAATAAACATACATGGTGAAAGGGGCCACATCATTACAGGTTTCAATATACCCCCATACAAAAGTCCATCCCGATTTAAAATTTTTTGTCAAACACATACATTTACAGGATGCAAAAATCCCTCCCGATTTCAGTTTTTTACCGAATTGAATTGTAATGAGATAGAAATTCCGTCCGTCTGTAGCATTTCCTTACTTATTTGGAAAATGCCCATATGTCCAAATGGGGCCCCATTGTGATATATTAAAGCTCCAGAAACTACATCTTACATCGGATATTCATCAAATTTTGCAGATCATTATATGTTTCAACTACGAATACCTACCGTGAATGAGAAGTATATAGGCCCATGTTTTGGACCAGGCCCAAAATGTTGTTATAGGCCCCCTTTTGAAATGTCGGTCCGATTCATCCTATTACTACTGTATAATTTGTATTTGTCTGTCGGATAATTGGATCAATTACCATATTATTAACCATATACATTAAATATGACAAAAGATTAATTTATAGTAACTGTATAATTTATATGAACTACATAAAATTGCTCCCATGAAATACCTGGGTTTAGTAATCAAAGCGAGGTACATACGCAGGGAGTGGTGTAGGGTATTATATAGTCGGCCCCGCCCGACTTCAGCCTTTCCTTACTTGTTTTTCTCTGTGGTGACCCAATCTAATGTACATATGTATGATTTTGAAGTGTACTATGACTTTTGTTGAGGATTGTCCACAAGTTTTTTTGTAATTTATATTAATTGGAAGATTCTAGAGAAAAGTACATTTCTGTAGATATTCCAATATTTCATAAATAGTGCAAATGCTGGTACTGTCATTGTGTGTTGGTATGGACGAGCAACATTTCCATACAGCCCAACATGTACGAAGAGTTGTATGAGGGAAAATAATCTACAGAAGGACATATACACAATTATTTAATTTTCCAAGATATTCTGCTAGTGCCAACAAGAGGATTATGGACATGCACAAAAAGCTGGTTATAGAGTTGTTTTCCTCGAAACTTGGTATTGCTGTGAGTTTTCCTGTATTGCTGTGAGTTGATGAAATATTACATGAAAACTACCACGAATAAGCTTTTAATTCGTAAAATGTAAAATAAATCAATAGCTAACATTATAATGCCTACACGTAAAAGATCTAAGGATATACGTAGATGTTATGATCCCCTTTGTAGACGCAAAGAAAAATAAATAAAAAATAATGATTTGCTAAATTTGTGGTTAAATTGTTTGCAAATTAAATAATAGTCTATTTTACAGTAGAGAGCCCTAGTTAAAAAAATTTATATAAAGGGTGGTTAAATTGTAAAGGCCGTTGTTGAATGTGAACCAGACCTAAGTTTTTTTCTACATTTCATTTGACATTTATCAATTTTAGACTAACTCAATTTGAACCATGGAAAGATACACAATCGAGCAACGCGTTAAAGTTATTCAGGCTTATTATGAAAATGGGCGTACAAATCAAAATGCATATCGTGCACTTCTTCAGTGATGAGGCACATTTTCACCACAGTGGATTCGTCAATAAGCAGAATTGCCGCATTTGGGCGAATGATAATCCCAGAGTGATTGTCGAGAAACCAATGCACCCTCAAAGAGTGACTGTTTGGTGCGGTTTATGGGCAGGTGGCATCATCGGCCGTATTCATTCCAAAATGAGGCCGGTCAGACAGTTACTGTGAATGGTCTTGCTATTGTGAGATGATAACGACATTTTTGTGGCCCGAATTGGAAGATGTGGATGTGGACGGTGCCACTTGCCACACATCTAACAAAACAATGGCTCTTTTGTGCGACAAATTCAATGGCCGTGTTATCTCACGTGCTGGCAATGTCAATTGACCGTGATTTGACACCGTTGGACTTCTTTCTTTGGGGCTATTTGAAAGAAAAGGTGGGGCTGAATTGTGCCTCAGCGTCATCGAAAATTTGGACCATCGGATGGAGGTGTGCCGACGAGGTCGCGGCGGCCATTTGGCCTATATTTTGTTCCATACATAATTGAACCATAACAATATTATCATAATAAGGAGAAATGACAATAATTTCCTAAATAATTTGTGTTATATTCAAAATCAACAACGGCACATAAAATTAATCAATTTTATATTATTATTATGTCTGTGCACATTTATTTGTAATATCCAAATGGAAACTAGTTATACCGTTTATTCTACAGATCGGCTTAGAATCACTTTCTGAGACGATTTAGCAATGTCCGTCTGTCGGTCCTTCTGTCCATCTTTTGTTGTAAGCAAAGTAAAGGTCACAATTATACCGTTTATTCTACAGATCGGCTTAGAATCACTTTCTGAGTCGATTTAGCAATGTCTGTCTGTCGGTCCTTCTGTCCATATATTGTTGTAATCGAAGTACAGGTCACAATTATTGTCCGATATTAACAAAAAATGGCACAAGTAAGTTTTATTGATCATGGACGAAAGTTATTTAATTTGAGGCATGTCGATTCAGGTTTATACATAGCCCCCATGCAAATGTCGCTGATTTGACTTTTTCCGCTCTATAAACCACAAGTTTTACCCGATTTTCTTAAAGTCACCTATGGTAAAAGTGGGAAAGATCGGTTCAGATTTAGGTATAGCACCCATACAAATGTTGCTCCCGATTTGTCTTTTCCGCTTTAGAAATCACATATTTTACCCGATTTTCATCAAATTTGGTAGAACACATTGTATTCCTATGGTGAAAATTGGTCAGATCGGTTCTGATTTAGATATAGCCCCCATACAAGTGTTGATCACAAATGTTTAAATATTTTTGGCCAAACTTTACTTATTATATTTCACCTATAAACATTAGAATGGGACACGAAAATAAATTGCTGTGGTCACCACCCAAATATGAAGATTGGGTTGTTTAATGATGATTTGCAAAATATTTCGTTCCAAGACCAAGCTGTATTTGAGCTAAACGCTCCTGAAAACACCTCTAAAAATTATTATGATTATAATTTTTTTCTGAATTTGTAGACATTTAGAAGCATTTTAAATATAAATTTTAATTCTTGTCTTTAATAAGTCATTGTTCGTATTTTTAGACTTTTAGTTTGATTTTTTGCGTTTTTTCAAAAAACACAGCTAAAGACTCAAATTTCTTGGGAACATTTTATAATAGATGTTATGAAAAATAAATATAAGGGATCAATACCTTTCGAATGATGCCTAAGTGATGAATATCGGACGGAATATCGGAAATCACGTCACTGACTCCATGTTTGGAAAATAATTTAGTGTAGGAGATGTATTTCCAGAGCCAAAATGTTCAATTCTTTTTACAAAAACGGGCGCTGTGGCGTCAATTTCCTTCCGATTTTCATAATTTATACATCATTCAAAAGATATTGACTGCAGCTATTTATTTGTATACCATACACTACTCCGTGGACTGGGGTATTATAAGATAGTTTCGCGCCAAATGTTTGTAACACCAAGAAATAATTGAGCTAGACCCAACTATAAGTATACGGATCGGCTTAGAATCACCAGCTGAATCGGTTTAATCTATGTCTGTCTGTCCGTCCGTCTGCTGTCCATCTAAGCTTGGGTCTGTGTTTTGATGTAGCCCCATACAAATGTACCTCCGAGTTACAATATTATTGCTCTAAAATGCACATTTTACATCGGATCGTGATCAAAATTTCCACAGAATGTTACATTTATATTAGAAACACGCATTTTGAAAACCAGCTATATAGGTCAATGTTTTGGAATAGTCTCCATACAAATGGACATCTTACATTGGATCTTGATAAAATTTTGCAGATTATGTTATCTATATATATAAAAGAGTTGCGTTACTGACTGACTGACTTATCATTGACCAGCCCCCAGACCAAACGGCTGAAGCCAGGGTCATGAAATTTTCAGGGTAGTTCCCAAATATGACGTAGACGTCGACTAAGAAAGGGTTTTACGAAATTCGTACTTTTAGGGGATAAAATGGCCCAAAAAGGGATAAACATCGAACCTTCGTCCTGACTAAACGGCAGTAGCTATAAACATGAAATTCGGTGAGTTCCTTGCAATGACCATGCAGACGAGCTACAAATAGGGATTTTTCGAAATTTGTACTTTTAAGGGACGAGCGGGACAAAAAGGGATAAAAATGGTACCAACTAAATTATTACAGCTAGAAACGTGAATTTTGGTATGTAAATTCCTCTGACCATATAGAAACGAAGTAAAATTGGATTTTTCGAAATTTGTACTTTTAAGCGGCAAGCGGGACAAAGAGGGATAAAAATGGTACCAACTAAAGTATTACAGCTAGAAATGTGAATTTTGGTATGTAAATTCCTCTGACCATATAGAAACGAAGTAAAATTGGATTTTTTGAAATTTGTACTTTTAAGGGACGAGCGGGAAAAAAAGGGATAAAATGGTACCAACTAAAGTATTCCAGCTAGAAACGTGAATTTTGGTATGTAAATTCCTTTGACCACATAGAAACGAAGTAAAATTGGATTTTTCGAAATTTGTACCTTTAAAGGGAGAACGGGACAAAAAGGGATAAAAATGGTACCAACTAAAGTATTACAGCTAGAATCGTGAAATGTGGTATGTAAATTCTTCTGACCATATAGAAACGAAGTAAAATTGGATTTTTCTAAATTTGTACTTTAAAGGGGCGAGCGGGACAAAAAGGGATAAAAATGGTACCAACTAAAGTATTACAGCTAGAAACGTGAATTTTGGTATGTAAATTCCTCTGACCATATAGAAACGAAGTAAAATTGGATTTTTCGAAATTTGTACTTTTAAGGGACGAGCGGGACAAAAAGGGATAAAAATGGTACCAACTAAAGTATTCCAGCTAGAAACGTGAATTTTGGTATGTAAATTCCTCTGACCATATAGAAACGAAGTAAAATTTGATTTTTCGAAATTTGTACTTTTAAGGGGAGAGCGGGACAAAAAGGGATACAAATGGTACCAACTAAAGTATTACAGCTAGAAACGTGAATTTTGGTATGTAAATTCCTCTGACCATATAGAAACGAAGTAAAATCGGATTTTTCGAAATTTGTACTTTTAAGGGGAGAGCGGGACAAAAAGGAATAAAAATGGTACCAACTAAAGTATTACAGCTAGAATCGTGAAATTTGGTATGTAAATTCCTCTGACCATGTAGAAGCGCAGTATAATTAAATTGTTCGAAATTTGTACTTTTTAGGGGGTAGGCGGGACAAAAAGGGTTCAAATTTAAGAATTGCAGCTATAGTCGAGAAATTGGGGTGTAAACTGTGTGTAAATCGCAATCTAAATGGATTTTTTGAAATTTTCTTATAGGGGGTGAGCAACAAGGGATGAAAGTAGTACCAACTAAAGTATTGGAGCTATAGCCGTGAAATGTGGTGTGTAAGTTCCACTGACAACGAGAAGCGCAAATCTAAACGATTTTTTCTAAGTTTGTACTTATAAACAATGAGCGGGATAATAATAGTACCACCTAAAATATTTCAGCTATAGTCGTGAAATTTTGTGTTTAAATTTCTCTGACAACGTAGACAACGTGTGTGAGTGCTAGCTAATAGGAGGTTTCCAAATTACTATTTTAGATTTATCTATATCCACCAAAAGAAAATTAAATAAATACTATCCAAAAACTAAGACGAATAAAATTAACAAATAACTGGCTTTTTCGCGTGCGAAGCAGCGGGTACTGCTAGTATTTTAATAAAGAAAGTGATCTATAAAGGCCCACTTTTTAATGTAGCGCCCTTATAAGTTGAATCATTACCTCTCTAGGACCAAGATTTTACATCGGAAGTTTTTAAAATTTTGCAGATTATATTAAATTCATATTTCATACTAAGAATACCTACTTTGAAAGTGATCTATATGGGTCCACTTTTTAATGTAGCGTCCTTACAAATGGCCCCCATTTTTAGTATTATCCCTCTAGGACCAACATTTTACATCGGAAGTTTTTCAAATTTTGCAGATCATGTTATATTTCAACTAGGTATACCTAATATGAAAGTCAAATATATATGTCCATATTTTGGCACAATCCCAATACAAATGGTCCCCCATTTTACACTATTACCGCTTCAGAACCTATATCTTACATCGGATATTTGTAAAATTTTGGAGACCATGACTCATTTCCACTAGGAATGCCTAATGGTCCATGTTATGGTACAACCCCAAGTATTTTTAGAGGCCCCTACAAAGGTCCGTCCAATTTATCCGATTACCGCTGTAAAATCTGTATTTGTCATCGGATCTTAGTCAATTTTTCCAGATCATATTATATTTACTCTCGGAATACCCGAACCGTATGGGTCAATGTTTCCAAATACAACTGTCCCACCAATTTTCAATATTATCATTTTAAATCTTTCATATTACATCGGATCTGGATTAAATTTTCCAGATCATGGATTATTTCACGTAGGATCACTTACTTGTGAAGTGAACCATGGATCCCGATTTTAGACGTATTTTCTACATCATGCTGTATTTCAGTTAGGAACACTTACAGCAAAGGTGGAGCATTACGCAAAGAAATTTCCACCGCTTATTATCAGTTTCTGATTTGTTTACATAGCACTTCAGATTCAACTTATTACAGCCAATCAATTTTGCCATATTCGTTACATTTGACTAAAGATGTATAATTTATCGCCCTCATAAAACAACTGTTTTTTTTTTTAAACAAAACTAGGTATATACACAGGGAGTGGTGTAGGGTATCATATAGTCGGCCCCGCCCGACTTTAGCCTTTCCTTACTTGTTTTTAATAATGTTTTCAGTTGCCAATATGAAAAAAACACAAAAACCCACTACAAACGTCCAATAATTCGACTAATAAGTTACTCTAAGACAAGATTACAAATTTATATTTAAAGTGCTTGCCAGGGTCTATTAATTCAGAAAAAATGGACAAAAATGCAACATAAAAAATATACACGTTAAAAACATATTTTTTTGGCGTTTAGCTCAAAGGCGACTTGATCTAGGAACAAAATATTTTGCAAATCATCGTTAAAGAATCCAAACATTATTTTCGTGGGGTGAATGGAAATTGTTTTTTCATTTAAATGGCCCGCGACCCAGCCTAATAAACATATGTACATGGTGAAAGTGACCGCCCCAGGTTTTTATATACCCCCATACAAATGTGCTTTCCGATTCAATATCTTTTGTCAAACACATACATTTACAGAATTTATTAAAATAATTTATCAGAACGAGTTATAGTTGACCACGAAACATACATTATGAGAGTGATTTCACAATAGTCAATGCAAGACTCCTTCCAGATATCCCTTTTTTCGAATTGAATTACAATAGGGTACAAAGTGGAGGTAATCAAATAGTCGGCCTCGTCCGATTTTAGTCTTTCTTGTTGGCTTCGTACTCAAAATTTTTATTTTTTTTGTTGCATAGAGTTTCCTTAATTTTAGTAAATTGATAATTGTGTGTATGAAATATTCCATGAAAAACGAAACCAAATCAGAGACATTCAAAACGCTATCATAAAATCATTCGAAGTTTTATTGACAGATATACTTATACACTGTCCTTCCATGACTGATGGCTTACGTACATTAATATTATCAACCAAAAAATTCAGTCAAAACCAAAATAAACGCAGCTTACATATGAAACGTACTGACACAAAGGTACAATGATGGGAGGTGATGTCAAAAGTTAAACAACGCTTACTGTAATTAACTTACATTTGTTGCTGACTGACAAACAATAAGAAACCTCTGTATTTACTTTAAGCATTCAATCTTCGGAATACCCACTCTGTTGAACGAGCCAGCTGTCGTCAACTAAACTGTTATTGAGCGACCCATTCAAACATCACCCATTTCAGATACGAATTCAATTTGTTTACTCTTTGCTGCTAACACTCTCTTCAGTTTTCTTTTCTCTCCTTTTGCAAATTCATTCATTGGTTGTAATTGAACAATGTGTGCAATTTCGTTTCAAATTTCTGTATTTGTCCATTAAATTTTAATATTTGTAGTTCAGTTTGGCTTCCCAAAGGTTTTTGGTGTATGCTTTGGTTATATTCCACAATAGGGAAATTTTGTAACTTTTCAACTTTATCAATGACTAATGTAAATAAATGGCGACTAACAAAGAAAGAGAGCCATAAAGGCTTACCACCACCATCGGTATACCGGATGACTCTCAACAAATTTTCTTACCTAGTCGTCAACCATTAGAAAACATCAATACACAGGAAAACTAAAAAACACAACTTCATATTCTCCTACCCCCATATCCCTTTCCAAAATCCTCTTATTTCCCTCACATCCCATCTATCACCCCTTCCTAAATCCTATCACTCCCTACCCCTCTCCTATAAACTACAACCTTATATTTTCAGATAACGGAAGGATTTGCACAATGGACCCAACTGGGTCTCCGAGTGTTCAGAGTGCAGGAGCATTCTGGTCCTTTAAACCAAACCAATGTAAATGAAACCTCAGTTTGAAAACTCAAATTCTCTTATTGACAATCCAACATATATTTTTTATTTGCGTAGGGACCTTAAAACAAGTTCATACTCGGTTAAAATTGTCAAAATGCTCAAGAGAAGGATTTAAGGATTTCCACTGGTTCCAAATCTCATATACTTACGAGTAGTCATTATCCGTTACAGCAGCAACAGCTATCCAATTTCACTTTTCATCTTAGTTTCACAATTAAGATGTAAAAAATTTCTACGAAATAAAATAATGATGGTGTCTGGGAGGGCATGCCAATGAACATCAGAAGCTGAACTGAAGTTCGGAGCTGGGTAATAACCGCAAGTACACACACATACAACCATACCAGGGTTGTCAGATTGTTTTGTACCTCTATCGCCAAATCAATTGTCAGAAATCGTCAAAAAACGCCAAATGTAAACAACTTCAAATTTTGTTAAAAAATAAACCAATTCCATTTTATATTAAGTTATTGTAAAAATATGTATATGGAATTCAGATATTATATTTGAATTGAATATTTTCAACTTTTCATGATAAGGAATTAAAACATATTTTAGTGGTATTTATTATTCCTAATAAAAGTTCAAACTATTTGTTATGCCGTGACCTAGTTTAGTCATAATTCATAATATGGAATACACTTTCAACGCAGGGATTACTACTTAAAAAACAACAAAGCAATTAATATTACAAAATATATTTTTCTCCTTTATGATGCAGTTCTAATATTGGTTTGACTTTTAAGATATTCGATTAATCGTTTATTCGAAAACAAATAATTTCCAATTAATCGATGCTCAACTCATTGAAAAATAACTAATAAGGGTTAAATAGCAAGACTACTTTTCACTATTTATGTGTAAATACATTACGAAATTCAGAATAAATTGAAAGCACAATTTTATGTAGACTATGGAAATATCTAATTGCATTTTAGAATATTTTATATAGCAATTAATAATAATCTAAGCGTATATTATCTTAATGATGTATTCTGGATTTCCTTCGAATTTATGATTTAATTCATTTAGAGTGTTTGTGTTATGGGTGGACATATCCAAAACAGTTTGTCCACAAGTCCGTGATTACATATAGAACATCGCCAAAAAAAGCCAATGGATGAGTCTACACAAACTTACAATATTAATTTCTGTATTTTTATGGAAAATTTATAATATCGATTATATGGGTCAATTTATTCGAATTATTTGTTATTCGAAAATCATGCTTTTTTGATTATACGAACAAATGCTTGAAAAACAAAAACAACTATTCGATTAATCGAACAAAATTTAATCGGTTAGACGCCCTAGCATAAAGGTGTATTTTGAAAGATCTCTCTTATTAGAAGGTTTACATTTATGCATACATTCGTTCAAAAATAGCGTTTTCGCTCGACTACATTTATTAAAGTTTTTTAATTATTATTTCTCCATTCTAAAATGTACATGGCTTGTTTATAACCTTCCGGTCGTTTTTTTCTGATTTTTTTAGTTGGAGTTTCATTAGTAAAAACAACAAAAGACCAAACAATTCAATTATCTTAAAAACAAGCATACCTTTTAACTTGATTTTAATAATTCTCAATTAATATATAATATCTTCTTTTTTTCATCCAAATATTTTTGAAATCAAATATTTCATCAAATATTTTTCAGAGTGAAGTTATCATTCTAAGATGCAAAGAAATCGGAAATGAAAATTTAAAAAGTGTTCGGTTTGACATGAACGCATATCTATGACTTGCATACAAATTGTAATATACTTCTCTAAAAAGTAACGACAATATAATAAAAATGGAAGAAAGATTTAAAATTTTCTAAAATTAGCCAACTATTTTATAAATCACCAAAAATTGCCATGTCGCCAAAATAAGGTCGTCAAACATATTTAAAATTCCCCACGTTTGGCGAGAAATCGCCATATCTGACAACCCTGAGCCATACCCTTATACAATGATTTGAGAAATCCAAGTCAAACATTACAAACAATGTATTTTGGAAGGTTGTTCCAGCAAATTACTACTTATAGCCACAAAAAATAAATGGGGATTAAAAGCCAAACAAGAAACAAGGTCAATCCAGGGAGTAATCCCAATGGTGCTAAATAATGCAATTAAGGAGCGATAAAAGGAATCTTATTCACGCCATTACATCTAGGAAGACGTAACAAGCTGAATAGCAACGGAATACAACCATTGAGTCTTTTCGTTATTCTTAAATTATGTTTTAATGTTTTAAACATACAGCAATCTGTGGGAATCCATTCAACGTATACTGGGCGAATTAGTAAAAAATTTGAAATACTTAAAACGGCTGAGGTAATTTAATTTAAATTTTACAGACCGTGAGACAATTTTAGATTTTTTTATTGGACTTGAATAATGCAAAAATTTTATTTAAGATTTTTTGATCGGGCGTTTTAGTCCAATATTGTTCTCCTCGTTTATGAATTATGTAGTTTTTATTTTATGCCCCGTCAAAGTTGACAATTTATAGTGTTTGTTGAAATTCATTGATTCATTGCTTTATGATGAGGAATTGTTCGCATGCGTTGTCGGATTATAAAACCATACGGAAAGCTGGTTTAAAATAGTATAAAAAATATCCATGTCCTGGTGGAAAAAGGATTTAAAAATATTTTTTATCATTTGGATTTTTTGCAAAATTTCCCACAATTTTCTATAAAATATGTCAAAATTTGAGGATGGGATCATCATGGGATCGGGATAGTCCCTTGAGGACCATAAAGTAAAACAAGTAAGGAAAGGGTAAAGTCGGGCGGGGCCGACTATATAAGGTATTTCATGGGAGCAATTTTAGTTGAAAAATATTATGATCTGCAAAATTTGATGAAGATAAGATGTAAGATGTAGTTTCTAGAGCTGTAATAGATCTGAATGGGGCTACATTTGGCTTATACCAAAGTATGGACATCTCCCAAACAAGTAAGGAAAGGCTAAAGACGGACGGACTTTCTATCTCATTACAATTCAATTCGGTAAAAAAGAGAAATCGGGAAGGATTTTTGCATCCTGTAAATGTATGTGTTTGACAAAGAATTTTAAATCGGAAAGGACATTTGTATATATTGAAACCTGGATCGATGTGACCCGCTTTCACCCGCTCATGTATGTTTATTGGTGAAATATAATATATAAAGTTTGGCCAAAATCGGATAAACATTCGGGAGCAACATTTGTATGAGGGCTATATCTAAATCTGAACCGATCTTACCCACTTTCACCATAGGTGTTTCTAGTTCAATTATAAAATGTTGTGCCAATTTTAAAGAAAATCAGGTACAATATGTGGTTTCTAAAGCGGAAAAAGTCAAATCGGGAGCGACATTTGTATGGAAGCTATATCTAAATCTGAACCGATCTTACCCAAATTCTACATAGTTGTTTCTAGTTGGATTGTAAGATGTTGTGCCAAATTTAAAGAAAATCGGGTACAAGATGTGGAGTTTGGAGCGGAAAAAGTCAAATCGGGAGCGACATTTATATGGGGGGTGTATCTAAATCTGAACCGATCTTACCCACTTTCACCATAGGTGTTTCTAGTTCGATTATAAAATTCTGTGCCAATTTTAAAGAAAATCAGGTACAATGTGTGGTTTTTAAAGCGGAAAAAGTGAAATAGGGAGCGACATTTGTATAGGGGCTATATCTAAATCTGAACCGATATTACCCACTTTCAGCATAGGTGTTTCTAGTTTTATTATAATGTGTTAAGCCAAATTTGAAGAAAATCGGGTACTATATGTGCTGGAAAAACTCAAATCGGGAGCGGCATTTGTATGGGTTCTATATCTAAATCTGAACCGATTTCAATACCGATGGTCCTTGGCCAGAAAAAATAACTTCTGCCAAGTTTTATGACAATCGCACAACAATTGCGTAGAGTGCGAACAAGCTTAGATGGACAGCAGACGGACAGATAGACATCCTTAAATCGACTCAGCTGATGATTCTAAGCCGATCGGTATACTTAAAGGTCTAGACCCACCTTTAAGTATACCGATCGGCTCGATTATTTCTTGGTGTTACAAACATTTGGCGCGAAACTAACTTATAATACCCTACTCCACGAAGTGGTTGGAATTTGCGAGCAGTACCTTTCCAGCGAGCCCTGAAATCTGACCAAAAATTTGACAGAAAATCGGATTTTAGAAAAAGTGCATTAAACACGGGCTAGCTCAAATTAATTTTAAATAAACCAAAAAAGTACCTGATACCGATGATACATGCGGACAATAATTCAATTTAAGGAAGTGAATCAAAATTGTACTTGAAAAAATTGGATCAGATTTAAATATAACCCCAATGCAAATATTCCTCCGATTTACTCTATTGCTGTCCTAGAATATACATATTGCGTTGATACTTTCAACTAAAAATATCTACTGTAAAACTGAACTATATGGATCCTTTTTCGTATAGCTTCGATTCAAATGTACCACCCAATTTACACGATTACCGCTGCAGATTCAAAATGACCATATTATATTATAACTGGAAATACTTATCATATAGTCCACCTCCAATTCATAATATCACTGCTTTAGAACGCACATATTACACAGGATCTTCCTGAATTTTCCAGTTCATATTGTTTTTTAAATGAATTAAATCAAATAATTACGATACATAATCTTGATATTACAAATTTAACAGACCATATCTTCAGCTGGAAAACCTTTATTTCTTCTGTTGTTCGCGTCTCTCGTTTCACCCGAAGTAAATATTTCATCTGAAACTACTTTAAGATAAACTCTACTTACAATATTGATTTAGTCTGTAAATGGAAATATTCAAGAGAAAAGATTTGAATAACTCCAGACATTCAATACACATTTTCACGTTCAGCGCATTGTAAGGATAATTTTTTTCCTTAAACCTGAATATTAATATTTAGTTTAATTTTCATTTTCCTTTAACTGTCGAAGAGGGATAACGTGGGAAAGGAAACATGAACAAGAACGAAAATTTGGCTGCTGTGATGAGTGATAGTAGCAAACCATTAATTTTAATTTCAGTAAAGACCACTTGTGTCGGTTTATGTGTACACAAGTACTTCCGGACAATGATTGTATTCTGCGCTTTCATACCATACTTTCGCGTACTCTTTTTCTGTTTACTTTTTCTTTGTATATGGGTGTCTTATTGTTTATCAACACCGTGATTCCTTTTAATTCTTTTACTTCCACAAAAAGGCAGAGAAAAACAAAAAATAAACACTACAAAAATAAATATAGTCTCTCAACATGTTACTTTGACGGAAGTAGTATTTCCTTTTCTTTAGACCACCTGTTAAATGCAACACTTTGTTTTTATTATGCCTACAAATTAATGTGGAATTATTATTTTTTCCACAAAGGTAAATATCGGTTGGTTTTTTGAAAAATTAAGTTCCTCCACAAGTCTGTGTTTGTGCATTTTTTGTAACGCCCACATGAAATGGAAATGATCCTCCAACAAAAACTTCGAAAAATGTATATATAACGCACTTAAAACAAGAGAGACCTAGCCAACAAAGGGAACAAATGAATTAGACCCAATTTTCGAATTTGTAATTGATTTGATATCGATTAACATTTTAAGAAATATTCGTTATACGAAATGAAACAAGTAAGTAAACTTCAGTCGGCTAAACCGACTTATATATACCCTCACTCTCAGAGAACATATATGCGCAAGTTATAAGAAATAATATTTTATGTAGGGCAGTGTAATTTGTGTGGAAAATGCTAGTAGGTTCGTGTCACATGATCCCAGATTCCACATTTTTAAAATAATTGAAAAAACATCATCAAATATTAAATCATAGTGGATTCTATGCACCAATATAGAAGTTATGAAGGATTTATTACCTAGGATGTGAGATACAAGAAGGGCTTGGCTAAAGCGTAAATATTTTTTAGGTTTAAAGTGATTATAAAAACTTTTTTAAGTGTCAAATTGGCGTGGCAAAACCGTTATATTTAGTACACTTAATGTGAGTATAAAAAATTATCAGATACCAAAATATAGCTGCTTCCGATTATGTGTATGGAATTTATATGTGTAATTTGACATTGGAATATGGACTATTTGTGTAGGAGGTACCAGAAGGGGAGTGCCAAGAACGGGCGGTCATGGCTAAAACATCTTAAATAAAGGGTGATTTTTTAAAAGCTATAAGAAAAGTTTTCAAAAAAACACATAAAATTCAGAAAAATGGATAAAATCTTTATTTGAATCGATAGTTAATATAATTGAAGATTATTTCATGCAAATGTTGACCTTGACTGCGCCTCAAATGGTCCATCCGCTTAGTCCAATTTTGGCATTTCCACGTATTTGAGTAACAGAGGCCCAATTGCTGCGAACGGCGACGAATCGATAATTGATGGTCATCATTAACACTGGCCGATACAGCTGCGATATTTTCTTCAGTTCGCACTCTACGTAAGCGTGTTGGTGGTTTAATGGCCAACAATGTAAATTTGGTGCGAAATTATTTGTGACACGGATTTGGTCCAAACATACTTAGGGTCTTAAGTCACTCCTTCAATGCGTTACATTTTTTTCTGTCCCAAATGGTATATACACTCTTACTCTGTAGAGTGAGAGTATAGTGAAAGAGTTTATTTTGTGCTGCGAATATATCCGAAATAATCCTGCAAAATTTTCGGAAAAGTATATGAGTCATTTCATGTCAATCGGTACGGTTTTTGACCTCGAAAGCTGAGATTGTTTTGAAAGTTTGAGTAAGTATTCATCTCATAAAATTGGTGCATACGTATTTTTGAAAAAAAAATTGAAAATTATTTTTCACGAGTTATGACTAATTTAACAGTGGAAAAATGCTACTTTTTTCAAAAGGTCTGTTCATTCAATCGCCTGTAACTCCTGAAATTCTTTGCATTGAAATACGTATACAATAATTTTATGAGAAGAATACATACACAAACTTTCAAAACAATCGCAGCTATCGAGGTCAAAACCCGTACCGCTTGACATGGAATGACTCATATATAAGAAGCTTAAAACAAGAGTGATTTAGCCACCAAAACCAAAAATATGCAATTCAGCCATTTTTTCGTATCTATAATTGATCCGATATCGATTAAAAATTTTCCCGATAGTTGTCTGCACATTTGGTCTATCTGCAGGTAAAGAAATGTTCGTTATACGAAATCAAAACATGGTCTAAGCCGCATTAATTAAGAATCAGTTAATAGTAAATTGATTTGCATTTTAGAGCGAGAATTAAAAAACAAAAAAACCTATCTATACTTAATTATTGTCTTAGAATAGAAGACAAGTCTATAAAATTGTAAACTTATTTATCTTAGTTCGGCAGTTATGTTAGCTATGCCACTCATGTTTTAAGCGCGCCATAACGACACATTCGATACTGAATAACTTACCTAGGCAATATATTGCGCCGTAAAATGCTAGCAGTATTATTCAATTTTTTAGAGAGTCCTTAGGATATCGTCTGACAGCATCTGCAAAAAAATGTTTATTTTTATTTTATCGTCTGTACTCGAGCTATGAGCTTTATTTTTCATAATTTTGTAATGTGTGTTGTTTGATTAGTGATCGATTGATTGATTTTCTGTGAGTTATGAATGTAATACACTCTAATTTCAGCCATTCGATCAAGTAATTTCTTCTTAAGAAGGAAATCTTTGTTTTTGATAATGGAAAGGAGGAGAACCACACTCAACCATACACACATTTGACCATATACGTATTTCATTGTCCTTTGTAGGGACAAATCATAAGTGATGTATCGCCAACTGTGGCAGTTTTACTTACTGACATACTCTTTAATTCAAAAATGAGCCTCAACATTGAATATAACATAGGAAATATCGAACAGAACCATGATTTTCCAAATACGTAACACTCTGAGTACAATTTATAATAATTTAATATATAATGAAAACATGCGTCATAATTAAAAAAAATATTATTAAAAATTTATTTTCGATTTATGTTTACACAGAAATAATATGCAAAAGCAATGTTGTGGAATTCATTGCATTTGCATATTATACAATTGATATAATTGAATGTTCAATTGATTATTTATTTATCCATCTATAGCATTAATATTAATACGCGATTCATTTATCATGACGTTGGCCAAGCAAATTCATTCTTCTGAGGATATTTATTCATTTGCAATTTCCCTTAATGTATGTAATATTGTTTATGAATCATTTTAAATTCACTTCCGGCAATCTATATCTATATATATAAAAGAGTTGCGTTACTGACTGACTGACTTTTCATTGACCAGCCCCCATAGCAAACGGGTGAAGCTAGGGTCATGAAATTTCAGGGTAGTTCCCAAAGTCGACTAAGAAAGGGTTTTGCGAAAATCGTACTTTTAGGAGGTAAAATGGGACAACACGGGATAAACATCGAACCTTCGACCGGACTAAACGGCAGTGGCTAGCAACATGCAATTCGGTGTGTTCCTTGCAATGACCATGCAGACGAGCTACAAACAAATAGGGATTTTTCGAAATTTGTACTTTTAATGGAGAAAAGAGACAAAAAGGGCAACGCAAAGTTGCAGCATGAATGACTTTTTCGAAATGTGTACTTTTAAGGGGCGAGCGGGACAAAAAGGAATAAAAATGGTACCAACTTTAGTACAGCAGTACAGCTAGAATCCGTTGAGAACAACATGAACCGATGTCATTCTTAGAGGTTGCTGAACAAATACAGCTCTCAATCCTTGGTGTGATTTCGTAGAAATCACAAATGAGTTTATTGAACTAAATCATTTTGTTGCAATTCTTGTTATGTGCACAATGAAAGAAATTTAAATGAGTTCGGTCGCAATAAACACTCCAACTTTGGAAAATTGTGTGTAAGTTTGGTCAGTATGTTTTTGGATTTTGCTTAATTTGAATCTGATCTCGATAGACTTGTCGTTATGGGCTTTAGTAACAAACAAAGGCGATGGAAATATACAAATTTTCGGAAATGTATTTCTTTCCAGAAGCTTTGGGAATTTATATACTCAAATCTCATTCAACTTTTCCCATGCAGACTTCAGCGGATGGGTAAATGTGATAAATTGGGGAACAAAAATTAAATTTCATACGGATTTGGTAAAAAAACAAACCAACGCTGATTGAGAATTATAATAATAATAATAAGCAAATAAAGATAATACTGAGTTAATTCCACTTGGACAAAAATTGGAGGGTAGTTGCCAATATGATGGGAAGGCGAACAAGCAGTAGCTAGAAACATGAAATTCGGTGTGTGCCTTCCCTTACGATGCAGGCAGCGACAAATAGAGAGTTTTCGAAATTTGTACTTTGAAGGGAGGAAGGGATACAAAAGGGTACCATTGACCACGTAAACTCGCAACATAAATGAATTTTTCGAAATTTGTTCGTATAGAGCTAGAATCCAGAAATTCGGTTTGTAAATTCCTCTGACCACTGACAACCGTAATATCGAAAATTTTACTTTTAAGCAAGCGATAAAAATAGTAACGTATTACAGCTAGAATCGTAAAATTCACCATATACACTCCCCTGGATGTGAAATTCGGCGTGCGTATTCTTCTGACCACGTTGAAGCGCAATATAAAGGGATTTTGGAAGCGGAACAAAATGGGATAAAAATAGTACCAACTAAAGTCTTGCAGATAAAATCGTAAAATTCTTAGAAGCACAATATAAATCGAACTTTTCAAAATTAGTACTTTTAAGGAAGAGGGGCAAAATGGTACTAACTAAAGTGCCAACTAAAGTATAGGATGTGCCATTTCAAATTTTAAATTTTAACTACCGATTACTTTTACTTTGAAAGGTAGAATTCATTTAATTTTTTTTTTATTTTCAGGTTTATATTTGACATTTACAACATTTACGCTATGCACTCGAACAAAATTGCGAAATATTAAAAACTTACTTCCATTTAAGTGAATCTTTAACGCAAACTGTAAGAAATTTACGTGAAATATTTTCGAGAAGAGATCGGCCTTCAGTTCAGCCTTCATGTAGCTCATTTTCATCTCGGTGGCTATGCCAATAAGCAAAATTGCGCATATGTGGTTCAGAGAACCCAGTTGAGGATCCAATGCAACATGCACCACCCTCGTACAATTCCACTTAATCAGTTATCCACCCGCGTACAATTCCACTTAATATCTCATTATAAACAAACCAATTTCAAACCATTCCGCTAATCCATTTGTGGCTTCTTTGGTGGTCAATGGATATTGAGATGCGGCAATATTTACATTATTGTATTTTGTAGATTCAGCGAATTAAATAAAGGGAATGATTTTTGACGTTGCTCGCTTCATTTTTTATCTAGAGTGTAAGTTTAGTTTAGAGTTGACAACCAAACTGAATAAAAGGCTTTGGCCGCAAAAAAAAAATATAAAAAGAAATAAAAGGCTCCGGCCAACAAAAAATAAAATAAATATTTTTATTTTTCTTTTTTCTCAATTTGTCTTATGAACAAATTAATTTGCATCCACAACGAGTCAATGTTTGGTGTGGATTTCGGGCTGTAATGAAAAATTGGGTTCAGCGGATGAGGTACTGCCGAGCCAGTCGTCATATGTCATATGAATGAAATTGTGTTCTATTATTAAATGACGACGTTCAAGCTTTCCAATAAAACCAGAAATTTAAAAGATAATCAATACTTTTTTATACCCTATTCTAATTTAAAGTTTTAAATGACCCACCCTATATAAGAGATAGAATAAAATTCGGTTTATAAATTCCTCAGTTCACGTAAAAAAACAATACAAATAGATTTTTCGAAAATTGGACGTTTAAGGGAAACAGGAGGGATAAAATGGTAATTCGCAACACAAATTGATTTTTCGAAATTCATACTTTTAGGGAGGAAGCGGGACAAAAAGTGCACATCCCTCTGACTTCGTGTGTGAGCTATCTAAAATGTGTTTAAAAAATTACTATTTGAGATTTATCTATATTCATCAAAAGAAGAATTGAATTAGTACTATACAAAAACGGGGAGGGATAAAACTGATAACACATAACTGGCTTTTCCACTAGCGAAGTGGCGGGCTCTGCTAGTTTTAATATAGGTTTATACATTTTGAAAAGAGGGCTTCATCTTGATAAACATCCAGTTATGAATGTTTATCAAGGGGCTTCAATAATTCGTTCACCCGTTTCATTTGAATATGACCAATTTAAATAGAAATTAATTTAGTAAAAAAATTATATCGATTTCCGGCAAATTTTTTTGTGGAATAATTTAATCCTTGTTTTTCTCGAAAAAGTTTATTTTACAAATTATCAACTCAAAGTGGACTGTTAGAATTATAGAGTCGCTACTCGTTTTCAAAAATGCTGTTGGACATATTTAATTAAAAGATGAAGTGTATTTAATTAAAATATAATATTAGTGCAATTTAAAGACATGGCTTTGTAAACGGAAACATGATTGGGAAGAAGCAGAAATATAGAATTAATTTAATTAATTTTTTTCAACCAGTCAAATCATCCGTTGATAAGGATACAAGGTCAGAAGGCCACATCATACAGAAAAAACACACCCACAACAAAGTTTCCTCTTCCGCCTGCTTCTCTTGTAGTCTCCAGTATTGCTAAACGTACACCCGGTGTAGGACTACCGGTTAAACGTGGATGCCTGCTTGGTGGACTGAATGAAAGGATGAAAGTGTTATAAATGTTATTTGACACGAACACGGACGTATGCAAGTAGGTCAAGTGTGTAGCATTGTGGACATGGCTGGTGATGTGGCTGAGAGAGTGCTAGTGTCTGTGGCAATGTCTACATATGTGCGCGTAGACATTTATCTGTCCTTGGGGATATATTTGAAGGTAAACTTTGAATCGCCAACTAGAAAAGCGTACTCATTCAAGGAAGTTGAAAGCACAACGGAAATTGAAGCAAAAACAAACAAAGTGAATGTACACTAGCCGTTAGTGGTCAAATATAAAGCATTTAAATATGTATGTTCCTTTAACCAAAAAATGAGCAAAAGTGGAGAGCAACAAAGAATAGAATAGTTTGACTGTTAAGAGATTTCGTGTAATACCAAGAGAGTTGTTTGTATTCCGCTAATATTAATTTTTGGTAAACGAAAAATGGTCATCTTACAAAAACAGGCCAACGGCTAATGATGACAAAACCGATTAACTAGTAACTATTCGCTGTAAATAAATACATTTTTTTTGCATACCAATCGTGCAACTGCCGCTACCTTCCTCGCCAAATAATTGAACAATTTGCGGGTGGTACATTGAAGATGGGGCGTCTAAATAAAAGCTCCATTTAAATTTGTGACACTTTTTCTCGGTTCAATACTAAATTGGAGCTCAAATAGATTTTACAGTTTAAGCATAGAAATCGGGGGAAAATTTAAATTTAGCAATAGCGCTTTTTCCCCAATTATATAGCATGCTTTTAAAGGGTGATTTTTTTTTTTAATTCAGAAAAATTCATGAAATCTTTATTTGAATCGATAATACGGTCCATATAATTTAATGATTGAAGATTATTTCATAGAAATGTTGACCTTGACTGCGCCTCAAATGGTCCATCCGATTAGTCCAATTTTGGCATTTCCACGTTTTTGAGTAACAGAGGGCAATTGCTGCGAACGGCGACGAATCGATAACTGATGGTCATCATTAACACTGGCCGATACAGCTGCGATATTTTCATCAGTTCGCACTCTACGTAAGCGTGTTGGTGGTTTAATGTCCAACAATGTAAATTTGGTGCGAAATTTAGTCACAATAGCCCGAATAGCCGCTTCAGTGGGTCGATTAAACTGATCATAAAATGGAAGCGCGCGATGAACTTTCTTAACAGAGTACGCATTTTGATAATAAAATTCAATAATTTGCAAGCGTTGTTCGTTTTTAAGACGATTCAGGGTTAAATTATAGACCACTGAAGATGTTTGACAGTGAAACAAAAAACGAAACGTGCGTCAGCTGTTTAAACCAGTGTTGCCAAGAAGATAATAGCTAAAAAATCACCCTTTATATCATTTTATCATAGAACTAAATTTCCATGGTAATCAGTGCACCATTTTATTTTTGACAAAACAGCAATATTTTCCAAGACATACTCAAAGTGCCCTATTTCAACTGTATTTCTGTGAAATATAATCAAATACATTCCCCTTTTCTCATAGCCCATTGTGTAGTAGCGATATCTAATTTGCAATGGAAATATTTTTTTCGCTTTCATGACTGAAAATCATTGTTACGCTGAAATTTCTAAAAATCCTCAGTTTCGTTAACATGATAGTAATTATTGCTTTGGTTGTAACATTTAAAATCGTGCAACGATTTCAGGGAAATCCTTTTTTCGTATAATCCTAACTTTGTTAAATGAGTTTTGCGATTCCACAAAAGCTAGCACAAAATCATTCCAAATTGCCAATTTGGAAAAGCAGTAACCGGAAACAATTTAGCCTTTGTTGGACAAGTGAGTGTATTGTACATGTGCTACATGTATGGACATTAGACCGCCTCGACCACGATACGTCACAAACAATTTTTGATTTCTGCCGCATAAGCGTGAATATTGCCTAATAAAATAATAGTGCTATTAATTGACAACTTACATCAATGATGGTCAATTACGTTTGGAAAAAATGCTAACACATTTAGCCTATCTGTTAAGAAATATTCGATACGAACAATTCCATGGGAAACCTGTCACTAATTTCATGGGAAACCTTTCACTAATTCCATGTTAGGTATGCGACTTCGATGTGTACATGGTTAAGATCATTTAAAATTAAAAAAAAAACAGTTTATAAATTAAATTAAAAAATACAAAATAAAAAACTTTAATAAGTGCATTGACATTTTTGAGATTGACAAAGATTTGCGATTTTTATTACAGGAAAAATTCAAATCTTCCGAACCGAACTGATCGGTTTCACATGGAATTGTTTATATACGAAAAGCAACAGTGGCCAACAAAACATTAATTAAGAATCAGTTAATAATAAATTGATTTCCATTTAGTTCCAAGATTAAATAAAGCATCGATATTTAATAAAATTCCACAGTAAAGAAGAAATAAAGGGTGATTTTTTAAAAGCAAAAAAAAAACACATAAAATTCAGAAAAATGCATGAAATCTTTATTTGAATTGATAGTACGGTCCATATAATTTAATGTTTGATGATTATTTTATGCAAATGTTCCATCCGCTTAGTCCAATTTTGACATTTCCACGTTTTTGAGTAACTGGGGCCCTATTGCTGCGAACGGCGACGAATCGATAATTGATCGTCATCATTAACACTTGCCGATACAGCTGCGATATTTTCTTCAGTTCGCACTCTACGTAAGCGTGTTGGTGGTTTAATGTCCAACAATGTAAATTTGTTGCGAAATTTAGTCATAATAGCCTGAATAGCCGCTTCAGTGGGTTGATTAAACCGACCATAAAATGGAAGCGCGCGATGAACTTTCCTAACAAAGCTCGCATTGTTCGTTTGTAAGACGATTCATGGTTAAATTATAGACCAAACTGAAGATGTTTGACAGTGAAACAAAACACGAAACGTGCGTCAGCTGTTTAAACCAGTGTTGCCAAAAAGATAATAGCTAAAAAATCACCCTTTATCTTCCAAAATTTGAGACTCATACATCTCTTATAATTTAGCAAATCTCCTATCTCAACATAGGTGTCGTATGCGCTGTATCTATTGAGGTTTATAAATATTACACATTCGCCTAGCTCATCCTAATATCGTTCACATAGTGCCTGTCTTCTAAATATTTTTATCTGATCGTTATCAATCGATATTAAAGCAATAATTGGTCGAAAAATAGGGAAAACAGAGAAAATAAGAAAAGATCTACCTTACTTTTGGGAAGTGAAAACGCTTTGCAGAAATTCGGTACCCTTATATTACAGTGATTTTATTGATGCTTGCAGCAGTCTATCTGGCTGAAACCATGCTGACAGCGTATTCTATTGATGACAGCTCTGTTTTAGTTACAAATGGCAATATATAAAACAAGTAAGGCAAGGCTAAAGATGGACGGACTTTGTATCTCATTACAATTCAATTCGGTAAAAAAGTGAAATCGGGAAGGATTCTTGCATCCTGTAAATGTATGTGTTTGACAAAAAATTTTTAATCGGAAAGGACATTTGTATGGGTTTATATTGAAACCTGGAATGATGTGACCCGCTTTCACCATGTATGTTTATTGGTGAAATATAATATGTAAAGTTTGGCCAAAATCGGATAAACATTCGGGAGCAACATTTGTAAAAGGGCTATATCTAATTTTGATCCGATCTTATCCACTTTCACCATAGGTGTTTTTAGTTGGATTATAAAATGTTGTGCCAATTTTAAAGAAAATCAGGTATAATATGTGGTTTCTAGAGCAGATAAAGTCAAATCGGGAGCGACATTTGTATGGGGGCTATATCTAAATCTGAACCGATCTTTCCCACTTTCACCATAGGTGTTTCTAGTTCGATTATAAAATGTTGTGCCAATTTTAAAGAAAATCAGGTACAATATGTGGTTTCGAAAGCGGAAAAAGAGAAATAAGGAGCAACATTTGTATAGGGGCTATATCTAAATCTAAACCGATCTTACCCACTTTCAGCATAGGTGTTTCTAGTGTGATTGTAAGATGTTGTGCCAAATTTAAAGAAAATCGGGTACAAGATGTGGATTTTAGAGCGGAAAAATTCAAATCGGGAGCGACATTTGTATGGGGGCTATATATAAATCTGAACCGAAAAAAATAAAATAGCTTCTGCCAAGTTTCATGACAATCGGACAACAATTGCGACCTGTAGAGTGCGAACAAGCTTAAGTTAAATCGACTCAGTTGGTGATTCTAAGCCGATCGGTATACTTAAAGTTGGGTCTAGCTCGATTATTTCTTGGTGTTACAAACATTTGGCGTGAAACTAACTTATAATACCCTAGTCCACGAAGTGGTGTAGGGTATAAAAAGATTGGCAACCAAATGCAAGATTATTTAGAATATAGGGCCTTACAATTTTTAATATTGCCAACAATTAAAGCTGTTAAAACTTCAATACGGAACTTCAAAACTTCAATGTTTTATAGATGTTGCACTCACATTGAATATGGGCGATATTGCTCTTCTAACACCTCCCTTGTATAGGCAAAAACTTTGCTTAAAATGAAACCGATATAAGTTCCTGACAGTTTTCAGGTTGAAACCAACAAAAAACCAACATTCGAAATGATATCATGGCCATTACACCCGAAGTTTTGCGAAAAGTTATGGAAAATGTGCAAAAAAGAGCACGTATATGCGACGCAGACATCACTGACAGGATATCATTTTTCAAAGCTAATTGCAAATATTAATAATAATACAAATTATAATAATCGCATGTAAGTTTTTTCTAGAGAAATATTGGGTATAAAATATAATGAGGTTTGTTCATACATTTTACCTTCCTAGTGGTGACTGAGCTACGAGCACAAGATTCAATACGCGTGCGGCATTGCAATGTGCAACCTATTTAGCTCATATTTTTGTCAATTTAGTTTTTAATCTCACACAAATCTGTGCTACGATTTTGAAACAGGTGATTTTTTAATTTTTTTGTCCATATTGTCATATATCCCTCACACAAATGTCCCACACGGTTGTGGTTAAATTTAACCGAGTTCTTTAAAGATAGGACTAACCCACAGTTATAGATGTAAGTTTTGAACGAAAACGGACGAAAACTGAATTAAATGTGACCGACATTCCACTTTCTCTGACATTATAAAGTAACTGATTTCCATAAAGTCCTTGCAATGGGGTTGAATGAGGAGCGTATCATATATTCGTTCCTAACCGACTTTATCCTTTCCTTACTTGTTTTTTGTCTCTTGTTTTTGTTTTCTTACTTTGTTATCTTTCGGTTGAGTCATACTTATATGAACTACGTGCTAATGTTTGAGGACTTGTTTCCATAGATTACAAAATATCACTCTATCAGTACGCTCTACCACTTCGAAATCTTATCCATCATCGTGGTGTAACCAAATCGATGAAAATCATGTAAGATTTCCTTTTTCGTCAATTTACGATTGATTACACATTAGGAAATATTCGTAAAAATAACAGCAATTGTTCCTTAATGCTGTCGTGTCGCTTGCTTTTCCTTGCATTTGATTAACAACTGGGTTATCGTTGTTTTGAGTTCCTCCAACTGAGTTCATTTGTTATTTATACCGTTTTGTTATCAAGCCAAAAAGAAAACAAACAAACGTATTATTTACATTGCCATTGTCTTTTATGTTGTTTTTTTTTTTTGAGGATTTTCCATACCCGCACATTGTTATACGAACAGACGTTGAGAGTGTTCCAACGACCTGCTAGGACTTATGACATTGCTCGCAATGGGCCGCATGAAGAACAACGAGCAAAGGCGCATGATGCTCCTCCATGAGATTGAAAATGTAAAAGGATGTACTATGAATAAAACATAGAACAAAATCTTCCCTCAGATATGAATAATCATTAACTTGAATGTGCCACCAAATGTTTACGATTGGACCATATATATGGATACACCTTTAAACCATTGCATGTAGAGCCCTCACACATGACTACGCGAAAGTCTAAAGGAAAAGACAAATTTAACCAAGATATTTAAAAGGTCCCTCTAACAGTTCTTCATATCTTCTAATATAATTATAACTGATTACACTGTCCGAGAGTCCATATTACACTTAAACCAAATGATACACATCTGAAGCTATAGATGAAATAGAGTTAATTGGCGTTTTTAGTTATTCATTTTTATGTTATTGCTGAACTAATATATTTAGAAGTATGATATTTGTAGTATTTTTAATAGATATTCTTCCCTTTACAGTAATACGAACATAGGGTGCGAGCAAGTATATAAAATTCCAAGTAGTTATCCAGCTTAAAAGAAGACAAATTTTATTTATCCTCAAGATAAACTATATGCCAATTTGATTTCGCTTGTCGGAACTAGTTAGAAAAGAGTCTAATAATACATATCAAAAGAATACTTGGTTCCTTGTCTAATTTAAATTTGTGTACCCTCCAGTAGGGTATAATGTCTTTGTGGATTCGTTTGTAACACCCAAAAGGGAAAGGGATGGACCCATCGACTTATAATTACATTCTCAATTGATTCAACAATGATTTAGGCCACACTTTGTATGTTTTAGCACAAAATATGTGTAACGGTCCACTGTTTATATAGCCAGGCCGATCTAGTGTCAAATGTTGCTATTGATGAAAGACAAGTACTCTGACCCACATTGTAAGATCCATAGAACCCCAAACCGATTTTATATGAGTTCAGCTTAAAACTTTCACTGATATTTAGCCTCTCTTAACTTATTACAATTGGAATTTCAAGGTTACAAACCTAGACGCTAATGTGAAAGCCTTGTATTTGCCATCCGCCCAAAAATAGAAGAGAAGACTTTGGGTGTTTGTGGCGTTAATCTTGATAATTCACATTTCTTCTACGTTTATTTTATTTGCTATTTTTAATATAAATGTTAACTGCTGACACTGATGACTTTATTTCGTGGCTAAATTCTTACCCGAATGCTTGTTATATTTTAGGGTATAATACTAAGAAGAAATATTATTGCGATGAAATGAAATCAGACTTAAACTTCATTTACAAGATTTCTTACCTCAAATTTCGTATATAAAAGATTTAAGTTAACAGTGAATATATTTATTTATAGTATACCTTCTCAATAATAAATATCATGCTTTCCTCCACTTACAATATTCGAGATTTCATTTCCACTTTAAAGCGAAATCAAATCAATTCGCACGCCATGAAATTTATTTATATTTTCATTTCGCAATTTATACAACAGTTACGAGTATTTGAACAACCAGCTGTATGAAAAATATATCTGTTCAATTGAAATGTATGGCGTCGCGTAGAACGAACGAGAACGACAAGGATGAAGTAAAATACCGAGACAGATGTGACTGGAAAATACGTGCCAAATTTGCTATGAAAGCAATTTAGTTGCATAATACGTAAATATTTCCCAATAAATAATGGCGATGGAGGCAACATCAAAACAACAAAATCAATTTCAGAGATGCTGTGCAGAAGAAATAAGTTCACGGAAATTGAAATTTCAAATCTTTAGTTTTGTGTGTCAGTTTAGCACCAATTCGGAAAAAGTACAGAATTAACCGTAAAATGAATTTTAAATTATTTCTGGCTTTTAGTTAAGTTTGGCTGTATTCAGAGACTTATAGTAGAATTTTACCCCTGTTTTCTGGAAGTACTCACCCCAGTCTGAAATGACAGCCTTACGTAAACTTTCCAAACACCATTACACGTATACTCCACCTCCAGGATGGGGGTATATTCACTTTGTCATTCCGTTTGTAACACCTTGAAATATTCATCGGAGACCCCATAAAGTATATATATTCTGAGTCGTGGTAAAATTCTAAGACGATATAGCCATGTCCGTCTGTCTGTTGAAAGCACGATAGCGGCCGAACGATACGAGCTAGGAGGTTCAAATTTTTCCTAAATATGTCTTATGATTGTAGATCGGTTGGGATTGAAAGTTGGCGAAATCGGTACTGAAAATACCCCTAATATTTAGATTGTTTCAGTCTGTTTTATGAACATATAAGCATGTATTTAGTTGATATTTGCAATGCGCATTCCCTTTATAGCATAAAAGGGCACCATAGAGTGATTTTTATTTGTAGGGGGCGAAATGGGACAAAAAGGGATAAAAAATGGTACATATCAAACGACAACAGATAGAAATACGAAATGTACAATGTACAATCCGCTAATAGAGAAGATACATAATATAAAAGTATTTTTTCTAAATTCGCACTTTAAAGGGGTTAAATGGGGATAGAGGGATAAAAATAGTACCAACCAAACGGCTGCGCCTAGAATAATGAAATTCGGTGTATATATTCCTCTGATGACGCAGACACATAAAATAAAAGAATTTTTCGAAATTCGTACTTTTAGGGTGTAAAGTGGAAAAAGTGGATGAAAATGGTACCAAACAAATGGATGCAGCTAGAACCATGAAATTCGCGGTATACATTCCTCTGACTGAGTAGACACAAATTTCTCCAAATTCCTTTAGTGGGAGCAGAGGAATAAAAATGGTACCAAATTCGTACTTTATTTTAAAGTTGTCTTATACTGCGTATGTGAGAGATAAGGTATTTTCAAAATGTATACTTTTGAAATTAAAATAGGATGGAAATACAACCAACCAAACGACTGTAGCTGAAAATACACTCTCTGTCCCCCAATATTTAGGGTATTTATGATTGCTGACTTATATTTACTTTATGAATTGAAGTATTATTTCCATTATATATATACATAGTATAAAAATATTGGTAGCCTGGCTTATTAATTAAATTTCAGATTTAATTTAAAATTTGTTGCGGAAATTCCTCTTGTAGCTTTTAAGCACCACAAAGAATATAAAAGTTTTAACGGGTAAAATGGGACAAAAAGGGATAAAACATGGTACATATGATACGACAACAGCTAGAATCTTGAAATTCGGTGAGGGATTTTTCAAAATTCATACTTTTAACACATTGAGTGCCAAGCGGTTTTGACGCAAACCTTCCCAGGAGGCCAAACATTTTTTTGGCTATAAGTGAAAGCAATCACTTAGAATCCGTTTGTCAGAACCTTGCTATTTTCGAAAATGTGACTGCCGACTGGAAAATTATCATAAGACATTTCTGTGGTTTTCACAAATCAAAATATATACAGGGAAATGTATTAAAAGCGAAACTTTTCAAATAATTTTTATCGCACATAGATATAACATGCATAATTAAACACTTTTTCATTAACATCTCAAGTTCGAGAAATAAGCGCTTATTTGTGAAATCCACAGATTTTAGGTTCTGTTTGGACATAAGAGCGGCACTGCCCATACCATTCGCCTGGTATGGATCATCCTTTTCAAAAAAACTATATAATTGAAAAACTCATATAATTTTAAATTTCGAATATTTGATTTGAACTGGGATATTCTCCTGGCTCAAGACCATTTTGTATCAATATGTTATAGAATGCAAATTTATTTACAAATTACATGGTGACATTTATTACTTGGCTGGACACGATGATTTCTACCCATAAACGGCTTCGTCAGGTGGCTTCGCAGCGACTTTTCTACAATATACCCGACCTCTTTAAGTAGGCGATTCTCACGAATCACAATTCACAACTCACTTCCCGAATATCCGTCTTACAATTTTCAAATATTTTTATAGTTGGATGACCACAGTTCATGAAAAATATATAGTATTTTTTATTACATAGTGTTATTGCCATAACATACAAAATAGACGAAGTGGACATTATTCAATTTAAAATTTTCTTGAATTTATTTATTATTCATTGAACAGTGTGTCCGAGAAGACTGCAAATATATAACAAAAATCATTCACTCATCCTGCGTTTGCCCTCCTCCCTATTGTACGTGTCAAGGTGCATCATTCCAATGATAAAGGAAAAATTCAAAAATATGTAGGTGTTCGAAGGCAACAGTTTCCCCTGAAGCTTCAGGAATGTATTCCAAATATTTGCATATTTACCTCGTCAATTCGGACACTTTGAACACCAATAACAAACAGCTCGGACATCAACATAAACAAAAATTAAATACAATTTTATAAAGTGTACACGAATTGATTATCGAACGTCACATTTTATGCATAATTGAATTCAAATAGAGCTCTACCCTCGTTCTCTGGACTATTGGCAACTTTGTGGCAGGTCTGCCAACAAAGTTTGCTTGATAAAGCCAGAATGTGAAAATTCCTCGGACTCTCTCAGTGACCACTTATTTCGTACTCAGCTCACGTGCGCATTGTTATAGGGCGGTTCACGGGATGACTGATGCCGTGAATGCATCAACGGATTCAATCACATCAGCTCACTGCCAAAATAAACACAGCTGCCGTATATAATGTATGTACAGGGTGGCGCAGAATGAGCTATATGCTTTGAATTTTTTATAACTTTTTAATTATTATTCTTTCTTTGTTTTTTTTTCAACATTTTGTGAAAGTGACTTGGCGACTTAATTATGAATCATTACACCATCGAACAACGTACAAAAATAATTGAATTTTATTTTTCAAACCAACAGTCACAATTCATAATATTCACAATTTGGTAATGAGCGATGAAACCCATTTCCTATTAAATGGGTATGTCAACAAGTAAATCTGCAAGATTTGTGCTACGGAAAATCCAAGCACTTCATCAGCGACAATCACACCCACCTAAGTGTACTGTTTGGTGTGGTGTATCCTCCGAAAGGATAAGTGGCCCATATTTTTGTGAAAATTAAAGTGGCGTCTCAATATCTGTTATGGAAAATATGCTAAAAATAGCACGTATGTGCGAAGCAGAAAATGGACATCACTAACAAGATATCATTTTTCTGAGCTAATTGCAAAAAATTCCCCAATAATATACTGTATTTAAAATATTATAATAATCGCATAAAGAAAAAAAGTTATAAACTATTTAAACCATATAGCTCATTCTGCGCCACCCTGTATATACCAACTGTGTTCTACGCATCGAACAATGCTGTGTCAAGAGGTGGCAACCACTGATGGTGCTCGCGTGCCAGGTAAATAATGCCAACGATGATGGTGAAGTGATGCTGGAAGTTAAACAACGTTTTTTGTAATTAACTTACATTGTTGCTTTAATTGTTGAGAGTGAAGTAGCGAATGCTACAACATATTTGCCATTCAATCATTCAAGTGCTGCTATCAGTCCTCAGCAATCCCAACCATCATAGCCATTCCATAGGATTTTTATTTTGTTTGATTTTTACCAACTTTTCTTTTAATTCATTGGAAATAATATAAAATGTGAATAAGGTCGGTTGAATTGTTTGCTTTACACGGCATTATTCGAACTGAAATCGGATTTGCAATAAAGGTTCAAATGCACCTATTGGCCAGGTGCGGTAAAATCATGTATCATATACATTAAACCGCGTCACCACAAAAAATGCGTTTCTACGCATCTAATATGTAAGCTTGGTTTATTTTATAGGGTGCGTCATGTAACATTTAAAATAAGAATCGGCTATAAAAAAGTACTGATTTTTTTTTCAAATTTGCTCGGTAGTGCCTCATCCGCTCAACCCTACAGCCCTAAATCCACTATACTTTATGAAGTGATAGTATTTTTTGTAGGTATTTTCGATCCGACCCATAATCTGTTTTTTTCCATACAACCCCCAAAATCTTGAGTTACAGGTAAAATACCGGGTTTCCGTACCTTTGCAAACTTATAAGCCTGTAGCTTAGTTGGTTATCAACCGATTTGCACATTTGATACCAAAGTTTAAAGGCAATGTTATGGTCATTATTTTGTTAACGTACCACTTGCAAATTTATTTAAATAACAGATTCACTATGGAGTAAAACACCGCTTGGCTTTTAAAAATACTTTAGAATTTGACTGAGTTTTACTGAAGTTTTTATTAATACTAAATTTTTGCAAAAATACAAGTTTTGGTCATTTCACTTCACATCACTCATTATTTAACGATTTAGATATATCCCCCATACGAATCTCATTCCCGATTTTACTCCTTTCACTCTAGATACCACATATTATAACAGATTTTCTTCAAAATTGGCAAAACATCTTATATTGCATCTAGAAACACCTGTGATAAAAATGTGTTAGATCGGTTCAGATTTATATATAGCTCCCATACAAATTTCGCTCCCAATTTGACTTTTTCTGCTCTAGAAACCATATATTTTAACAGATCCTCTTCAAATTAGGCGAAATATCTTACATTTGTTAAATAAACAGCCATGGTGCAAATGGGACAGGTCGGTTCAGTTTTATATATAGCTCCCACACAAATTTCACTTTCAAATCTTTCAAAATATCATATATTTCAACTATAAACACCAATGGTGAAAATGATCGGTTCAGATTTACATAAAGCTCCCATACAAATTTCGCTCCCGGATTGACTTTTTCCGCCCCAGAAACCACCAATTTTCACCGAATTTCTTCAAAATGAGTATATAACGTTATATAGGAACTGGAAGAACTTATTGAGAATGTTAGTCACTTTATTCCATGTTTGGATATATCCCTGATAGAATATTCTTTTCGATTTGACAAATTGGACCAGGTCATATTAGCCTATGATTAGGAAAAATCCAAAAATCTTTCCCGTTTTCACTTTTTTACCGAATTGAATTGTATTCGGATCGAAAGTCGGCCCGTCCGACTTTAACCTTTCCTTACTTGTTTTATAATCAATTTAAGTGTACTAAATATGTCGGGCTTTGCCACGCCTCTTCCAATACCTCCCACACAAATCACCCTAAACTACCAAAAATGGCAGACACGGTTTTTTGTATTTAATAACGTAGTGGTGTCCGTATATGTTTATATTTCCATGACTTAAAAAATTACGCTCAGTGAAATTAAAGAATGAAATTAAAGTTGGGCGTTAATCGATTAAATAGCCTGCCACACAATATTAGAGCGGGTATATATTCCCATTGCTACTATAAGGAGCAGGAGATCGATCGACAATCACCCTATGACTCGTGTGTCAAATGGGACAGATATTTTGATCTAAGATGCGATTAACATTTACAGCGTTTATACTTAATTTCATTTCAGTGTTCTCTATTTTTGTAAATTTACATGCAATTTCTGTTTTTTAGTTTGTTCTGAAGAAATATTGTATATAATATAATGGTGGTAGTTCATACATTTTGCCATCCTAGGTGTGAGTAGTTACGAGCATTTTTCTATCCATTTTTCGTTCTCAATAACTTTATTACGTGTGCGACACAGCAATTTTCAACTGATTGATGTCATATTTTTCTTAATTTATTATTTACACTAACATCGCACAAAACTGTGCTACGATTTTGAATCATACTACCTTTATTTTTTTCCATTTAATGTCCATCTTATTCGATATGCAAATATCTCATCCAATTTGGCTTTTTGCCCCCCTCTAGTAGTTCCATACATATGAATTGCCCCGTTTTCTTATATTTGATCTAGGAATATCTGCAGTGGCAGTCAAACATGTCGTCCATATTCTCATAGATTTTAACAATTATGAGTGTATATTATTGTACTAAACATGAATTACACTATAAAATAAGAAAACTATTTTGAATATGTCCGGAATGAAACATTAACTGATTTTAATCCATTCCTTGCAATGGAGTACTTACTTGTTTTTCATCAATTTTATACATTTTTAGTGGACTTCAATTCGTAAAATAATGAGAGATGTGAACTGGCAAAAGCATACATTTAATATGTTATTGGTTTAATGTAATCATTAGACAGCGGAATATATGCAATTGCATATTTTGATTGTATGGTCGTATCGAAATAGTAATGCCACATAAATGATTCTCATCAACATTTTTTCGAAATATATGAACATATTTTTCACAACGTTGCATATTTTATGTTAAATATATGCAAAAATTTTAAACTTCTAATTCGCTGTATATTTATACACTCCACGATAGTATTATGTCTTTGTGCATTTGTTTGTAACACCCATAAGGAAGGGATTGTTAATTATACCGTTCGACTTAGAATCATTTTTTGAATCGATTTATTAATGTCCGTCTGTCCGACTGTCTGTCCATCTATTCTTGTAATCAAAGTTCAGGTCACACTTGTGGCTAGAACTAAACGAAACTTTGCACAACGAAGTTTTTCGGGATAAGGACGAATTCTATTTAATTTGAAGAAAATCGGTTCAGATTTAGATATAGCCCCCATACGAATTTCACCCCCAATTTGACTCTTTTCACTCTAGATACCACATATTTTAACCGATTTTCTTCAAAATGGTCAAAACATCTTATATTTCAACTAGTAACACCCATGGTGAAAATTGGCAGATCGGTTCAGATTTATATATACCGCCCACACAAATTTCACTTCCGATTTGCCGTTTTCCACTCTATAAACCAAATATGTTAACAGATCTTCTTCAAATCTTGCAAAATATCTTATAATTCAACTAGAAACACTCATGGTGAAAATGAGTCAGATCGGATCTAATTTAGATATAGTCCCGATACGAATTTCACTCCCGATTTGACTCTTTTCACTCTAGATATCGCATATTTTAACAGATTTTCTTCAAATTTGGCAAAATATCTTATTTTTCCACTAGAAATACCCAGGGTGAAAATGAGTCAGATCGGTTCAGATTTATATATAGTTCCCATACAAATTTCGCTCCCGGCTTAATTTTTTTCCGCCTCAGAAACCACGTATTTTAACCGAATTTCTTCAAATTGAGCATTACACGTTATACTTGAACTGAAAGAACCTATAGGTAAGTAGATCACATCATTCCATGTTTGGATATAGGCCCGATACAAATATTATTCTCGATTTGACAAATTGGGTCTGGTCATATTAGCCTATGATTAGGAAACACACAAAAATTCTTCCAGTTTTCACTTTTTTGCCGAATTGAATTGTATTAGGTCAGAAAGTGGAGTGTATCATATAGTCGGCCCCGCCCGATCGGTAATATACCAAAGATGTGACAATCTTACACGATCTTGTGCGTATCGTATGCAACCAGTCCAGTTGCTTTAGGATGGGTCACGAAAATAAATTACTGCGATCGCCCCCAAAAATGAAGATTGGATTGTTCAATGATGATCTGCAAAATATTTCGTCGCTGCATCAAGCCGTCTGCGCGCTAAACGCTCCCGAAAACACCTCTAAAAACATGTTATTCCCGTGTAATTTTTTATGTTGTATTTTAATCCAAAATTTTTCCTGAATTAATAGACCTTTGGGAACATAAATACAGGGTGGCTGATGAATTTTGCTACATTAAGAAACTCCAGTGTATGGAATTCATTTTTCTTTTATTCATGTTAAAGTTCATTCAATTTTATTAAATATAGCTTAATTAGTTTTAAAAATAATGAAATTTAAATGCCCCCCCTGCTCGTTGATGCATAAGCGGCATCTTACCAAAAAGTTGTTCATTACAGCTTGGAGAGTTGAGACAGGAATAACCGCAATTGTTTTTTTTTTAATATTTAATATTTATTATAAATTCATATTACAAATGTTAATATTATTATAATATAAATATATTATGTATAATAATATTATAACATTATTAAAACATTATTTTGAAGCATCAGCGTCATATTGACATTATTGAGGCAAGTTGGCAAAATCAAAAATGTAATATTATATACATATGTACAAATTGTAATTATGTAATTTAAAAACTAATTATAAAAAAGTATACATATTAGAGATATTTAAAATAAAAGTCCCTCAACATTTTGAAACAAGTGATTTTTAAGCAAATTTTTAAAAGTTGAAATTCTAGTTAAATTCCTTAATTCCTGTGGCAAATTATTAAACTCATAACTACCCATATATTCTATTCTCTGCTTGGTTACTTCCAATCTACACCTGGGTACCCTCAAATTGACATTATTCCTCGTATTGAAAGAATGCAGATTTGATGAAAATTTTATGGTGTGATGTCCAATATTATGAATGCACTTGAAAACGTACGTCAGTAGTTGCATTTTATATAATCCATAAATTGGCAAAACTGTCGGAAATATATCCCTGTAAAGTGATGTTGTAGGGTATCTCACTGGAAGATTAGCAACTATCTTTAAAGACTTGTTTGTGTCCGTTGGATTGATTTAAGTTCACCACTCTTCTTATAACCATACAAAATTGCCAAATAATTAAAACTACTTTGAACAAGTGCTTGGTATATTAACAACTTTGTGGCACGGTCAAATTTATTTTTAAATTTGTAAAGTAGACCCAGAGCCTGCGAAGATTTTGTTTTTAGATGCGAAATATGTTTGTCCCATGAAAGGTTGCTTTGCAAACATATGCCTAAATAGTTAACATAACCGACTTCAATAATTTCTTTACCGTCAACAAATACCGAGAATATGTTCTGATGGTGATATGGCTTGAATCGTATCAGCTTCGTTTTGTTTGCGTTTAAAAAAAGTTTATTTATTCTTGTAAATTCACATATCAGAGCAGCATCACGTTCAATGTATGCTTTGACGGCAGCTTCATTTTGATATGGATATATAAGACATACATCGTCAGCGTACATGAAGAGTTTCCCAGATAGTCCAAGATTAGAGATATCATCTATATATATCTTGAATAGTAATGGGCCTAACACACTACCTTGAGGAACACCATATTCAACCATACCAAGAGAGCTTTTTTGTTGATCAAGTTGAACGTACTGTTTACGATTGGATAAATAACTTTTTATTAGCAATAATTCCCTCTCCTGAAATCCATAATGTTGAAGTTTATGCAATAATATATGATGATCTACCAGATCAAACGCTTTACTAAAATCATAGAATACTCCAGCAACGCTTTTACATCCATCATCTAACCCTTTACATATCGCGTTCACCACATTTATCGCAGCTTCTTCTGTGCCGCAACCTTTTCTAAAGCCATACTGATAATCGCTCAGCAATTTATAGTTTTCAAGGTATATAGATATTTGATTATGTAATATTCGTTCAAAAATATTATTGATTACAGGCAAAACTGCAACTGGCCTGAGCTTATCAATAGTTGTAATATTTGATTCCTTGGGAATTGGAACAACCTTATGTATTTATCATATTGTTAAAGACATTTACCAAAAACGGGGTGAGAACCCTTTCACTCTTTAAAATGGCAATAGGGGAAATATTGTCATATCCTGCACTTTTTTTGGTTGACAAATTCAGTATAACATCTCGAATTTCATTGGTCGAAATATGATGTGACTGAAATGTACTATTATGATAGGTAAGACTTCGCAATGCATTATAGTTATCATTCGGAAATACTTCTATTTGCTGTTTAACATGTTTAATTGACTGTAGAAAGTAATCATTCAATTTATCTGCCTTCATACTTTCAGAAATTACATTTCCATCAACATCCTTGATAATTGCGTTCTTCCTTGGATTTCTACCAAGAGTTTTGTTTAAAAATCTCCAACATTTAGCTGGCTCGTGCTGGATATCATTTAAATTATCCATGTAAAAGTTATTCATTGAATATCTGCAAGCCTTCCTAATTACATTTCTTATTCCTCTTAGTCTTCTCTCAATATCAATGTTACCACGATTTCTTCGACGAAGTTTTAGAAGCTTCTCCTTATAATCAATTAATTTGTATAAATTTGCATTTATCCATGGAGTCATTTCACGTCTTATTTGCTTTATTTGATTTTTTTGACTAGTGGAACATTCAATAGCATTGCTAATAACAAATTGAAAAAAATTTCATGTACTCCGGATGCGATAATTTTTTCTGTGTAGATAACCTTGACATGAGCTCGAAAAACGCAATAAAATTTTTTTTTTTCGTTTGGTTTTTTTTTTATTATTTTTTTTTAATTTTAAAAATTTTTTTTTGGTTAATTTGTTTCGTCCGGCATAACTCGGGAACCACTAGCCCGATTTAATTGAATTAAATTTTAAAAAATTTAAAACTACAATTCCCTTAATCTGTACATATATTGTTTTCCTATACAAGCAACAGTTTCCAAGTTAAAAATTAATATATAAAGGAAAAAACTTATTTTTTGCCTAAAGATTTAATTTTTTTTTTTTAAATCCATAAAAAATCCAAAATGAAAAAAAATGTCAAATCTTATTACTTTTACGTAAAGTCACATAACCTATGAGCAAAATGAGACAAAGATCATGAAAATCGATGCACGCGTTTCGCTTTTATTCGCAATTGAGTAAAGGTATGAATTTCAAAAATTTGCTCGACATATGCACAACTTTGTCTATGGTAAGGTTTTTTCTTTTTTTGATTCTCAGAATTAACAAAACGGAATAAACAAAGGGTTATTTAATTTTTATGATTGCGTAAGCAAAGTAATAAACGCTAATAAATGTGCGTGAACAATTAAAAGGAAAAAAGGAAAGGGGACTTTTTTAATTATTTGGGTTTTCCGTTAGCTACCTGTATGATTTTTTTTACAGAAATGCAACCCACATTTAAGGGTGGTCATTATTCGGAAAATTTAAGACTCACACATGGTGAAACAGGTATGTAGCCACCGTAAAAAATATACACCCATTTATAAGTACCTGTCAGTAAAATACTAAACAATACACAGTATAAATAGGTCTTCATTGATCGATTTTACTCATTCAACAAGTGTCGACGAACGCGATAGTTTAAAATGAGCAAACGTTCGCGAGGATTTGAATGCAATACCAATCCAAGTAATTTTTGTTACATGTGCGCCATGCTCGTCACTCACATCGCCCAGGTTGTCGGAAAGAAGTCCAAGTGCGAGTGTAGAAAATGTATCTTAAGCGACATATTTGCTCTAATTTTTTTATAATTTTGGAGTAGTTGTTCGACGATCTCTCTGTAATTTGAGCTTTTGTTGTTTCCAAGAAATCCGGAAACAATTTGCCGAAATGAGTTCCAAGCTGCAGCTTCATTTGGTGATAAAATGTGCTCAAACTGTTGGTCTTGCAACAACTTTTTAATTTGCGGACCGTCGAAAACGCCTTCCTTAATCTTTGCCGATGAAAGGTGAGGAAAAATGGTTTTTAAATAGGCGAACGCTTCGCCATCTTTGTTGATAGCTTTCACGAGTTTTTATGAGTCCGAGCTTTATGTGAAGAGGTGGGAGAAAAACATTTTCCTTTTTTATGAGTGGTGTATATTTCACGTTGTCGCTGCCGGGGATGAAGTTAACTCTTTCTGTCCAACTCCTCCTGGTGTAATGATGTTGACGATCGCGGCTGTCCCAAAGGCAGAGAAAACAACAGTACTTTGTGAATTTAGGTGAAAAACAACGCTTGTTTTTTTTCAGAAACGTATTCTCCGCACATGTAACAAAAATTACTTGGATTGGTATTGCATTCAAATCCTCGCGAACGTTTGCTCATTTTAACTATCGCGTTCGTCGACACTTGTAGAATGAGTAAAATCGATCAATGAAGACCTATTTATACTGTGTATTGTTTAGTATTTTACTGACAGGTACTTATAAATGGGTGTATATTTTTTACGGTGGCTACATACCTGTTTCACCATGTGTGAGTCTTAAATTTTCCGAATAATGACCACCCTTAAATGTGGGTTGCATTTCTGTAAAAAAATCATACAGGTAGCTAACGGAAAACCCAAATAATTAAAAAAGTCCCCTTTCCTTTTTTCCTTTTAATTGTTCACGCACATTTATTAGCGTTTATTACTTTGCTTACGCAATCATAAAAATTAAATAACCCTTTGTTTATTCCGTTTTGTTAATTCTGAGAATCAAAAAAAGAAAAAACCTTACCATAGACAAAGTTGTGCATATGTCGAGCAAATTTTTGAAATTCATACCTTTACTCAATTGCGAATAAAAGCGAAACGCGTGCATCGATTTCATGATCTTTGTCTCATTTTGCTCATAGGTTATGTGACTTTACGTAAAAGTAATAAGATTTGACATTTTTTTTCATTTTGGATTTTTATGGATTTAAAAAAAAAAATTAAATCTTTAGGCAAAAAATAAGTTTTTTCCTTTATATATTAATTTTTAACTTGGAAACTGTTGCTTGTATAGGAAAACAATATATGTACAGATTAAGGGAATTGTAGTTTTAAATTTTTTAAAATTTAATTCAATTAAATCGGGCTAGTGGTTCCCGAGTTATGCCGGACGAAACAAATTAACCAAAAAAAATTTTTAAAATTAAAAAAAAAATAATAAAAAAAAAACCAAACGAAAAAAAAAAATTTTATTGCGTTTTTCGAGCTCATGTCAAGGTTATCTACACAGAAAAAATTATCGCATCCCGAGTACATTTTGACTGTTGACTAGTGTAATTGATATTAATCTTTCTGAATTAATTGAAGGATCACCAGTTTCATTTATGTCCGTTATTTTAGTTTGAATACACTCAACTACTTTATCATAATCACAGTATAAACGAGTGTCATTAATGCGAAACTTATCTTGCAATGCTATTGTAATT
>CANDYM010000770.1:0-79956 GCA_947397865.1 Polietes domitor
GTAAAAATAATTTATTTTTATGTATGTCCAATATGGTTTAAAATATCAACATTTAGTAACAGGTGTGATTTTTTAACCCATTAATGCCCACCGTACACGTCCGTATACACTATTGCAAGATTTTCGTACTTTTTGATAATTTTCAATATGAATGCAATAATTATTAAACTATATGGTACTAGTGATCGAGACGAACAAAACAAAATACTAATAACGAAATATGTTTTATTATTGTAGATGTTATTACGAAAATAATATATTAATATAAGAAATGAATGAATGAGTGTGAATAGGTTAAAATACTGACATATTACAAATTAAAAACGAATGTTCAAATTCATTCGTGTAGAATCTAGAGAGGAAAATATTTTACAGAAATTGTGAATGCAATAGAAACATTAAAAATAAAATAAATTCATAAAAAATATAAACAGTTAAATAGTGCAGTCATTAGTTCTTACAAAGGGTAATTTAAATATATCGTAGGGTATATTTCTATTAATATTAGATTTCTCTTGAAAGGTTCCAGGTGTCAATTTTATTTTATACCTATTTGTAGATAATTTCTTAATGGTTTCATATGTAAAGTAAATTCGTCTTTGAGAAGATTTTCACCTTTTATTTCGTCGATTTTTTGGGAAAACAAGAAATTTAATGTTAAACAAGATGGCACTATGTCAGTCATAGTATCAAATGGTCACTATTGTTGTCAGTAATTTAAATATATGCATTTGAAATATATCTACAATTTCCCATTTATATGGTAGAACTTAATTAGTGCTCAAGATAAACAATTTTTTTTTTTAATATTTCCCGGGAAATTTAAAAAATTTTCGCGAAAAATCCCGTCCAATTTTTTTCGGGAATTCCCGGACCCCAAACCCTAGGCTCTTCCCCACATCGCAATACAATGAAATCGTTGTAAAGAGTGATTTTTTTGAGGTTAGGATTTTCATGCATTAGTATTTGACAGATCACGTGGGATTTCAGACATGGTGTCAAAGAGAAAGATGCTCAGTATGCTTTGACATTTCATCATGAATCGTCTTACAAACGAACAACGCTTGCAAATTATTGAATTTTATTATCAAAATGCGTGCTCTGTTAAGAAAGTTCATTGCGCGCTTCCATTTTATGGTCAGTTTAATCGACCCACTGAAGCGGCTATTCGGGCTATTGTGACTAAATTTCGCACCAAATTTACATTGTTGGACATTAAACCACCAACACGCTTACGTAGAGTGCGAACTGAAGAAAATATCGCAGCTGTATCGGCCAGTGTTAATGATGACCACCAATTTTCGATTCGTCGCCGTTCGCACCAATTGGGTCTCTGTTACTCAAAAACGTGGAAATGCCAAAATTGGACTAAGCGGATGGACCACCTAAGACGCAGCCGCGGTCAACATTTAAATGAAATTATCTTCAAAAAGTAAATGTCATGGACCAATCTAACGTTTCAAATAAAGAACCGATGAGATTTTGCAAATTTTATGCGTTTTTTTTAAAAAAAAGTTATCAAGCTCTTAAAAAATCACCCTTTATATGTCAATGGTAAATTGTATCGTCTTTGTTTTGCATGAATTGATGCGATCTCAAAGTGCTACTGTTCTCATTGTAGGCATATGTAATAGCTAAATATTACAAATGAGATTGTACTAATGATTGAAATATAATGAGCTTCGATTTTTCATTTAACTTATATTTCAATCTATATATAATGCACCGATTGCTGGAGCTATTTGCTTCTTGATATGTGCAAATGTTTCTGCAGTGCCACTCCCAAATATTGCACAAAGTGCTTCTCGCTAACGGATTTTCCATCGACGTATACCGAGATCTTATCATTATTACCTGTTGGGTGGGGTCTAAACCGTACTACTTTAGTCTTATTGGGATGAAGCAATAAACGATTCAACCTTTGCGAATTCGAAAATCAATGCAGCATCTTTTTCCATGTTAGTTTGTAAAGCCAGATCGTGCTTGTGCGGATAAAACAAACACACGTCATCATAAATAGTTTATCCGACAAATCTAGGTTCTCCATATCATAAACATAAATCGAAAATAATATTACTTGGTGTATCATTAACATGAACATATATATTGTTTTCTATTCGATAAATAATTTTCGAATAGTAGCAGTTATTTTCTCTGATTAACGTAATAATCCAACTTTTTAATTAATATTTTATGTTCTACAAGATCCGAAACTTCAAAAATATGCCAGCACCATCGCAGAATCCATCCAATACATTCAATACAGCACCTTCTGTACCGTAATCTCTCCTGAATCCAACTAAAACAAGTAAGGAAAGGCTAAAGTCGGGCTGGGCCGACTATATGATACACTCCACTTTCTATCCGAATACAATTCAATTCGGTAAAAAAAAAAAACTGAAAACGGGAAGGATTTTTGTATGTTTCCTAATCATAGGCTAATATGACTTGGTCCAATTTCTCAAATCGAGAAGAATATTTGTATCGGGGCTATATACAAACATGGAATGAAGTGACCCACTTTCACAATAAGTTCTTTCAGTTCAAGTAATTGTGTTATGCTCATTTTAACGAAATTCAGTGAAAATACGTGGTTTCTGTGGCGGAAAAGTCAATCCAGGAGCGAAATTTGTAGTGGAGCTATATGTAAATCTGAACCGATCTGCCCCATTTTCACCATGGGTGTTTCTAGTTGAAATATAAGATATTTTGCAAGATTTGAAAAAGATCTGTTAAAATATGTGGTTTATAGAGTGGAAAAGGTGAAATCGGGAGTGAAATTTGTGAGGGAGCTATACATAAATCTGAACCGATCTGACCTATATTCACCATGGTTTTTAGTGGAAATATAAGATATTGTGCAAATTTGCAGAAGATCTGTATCTGCGTTTTCTAGACCAGAAAAAGTTAAATCGAGAGCGAAATTTGAATGGGAGCTATATATAAATCTGAACCGATCTGACTCATTTTCATCCTGGGTGTTTCTCATGCAAATATAAGATATTTTGCCAAATTTGAAGAAAATCTGTTAAAATATGTAGTTTCTGGAGCGGAAAACTCAAATCGTTAGTGAAATTCGTATGTGGGCTATATCTAAATCTGAACCGATCTGGCTCATTTGGTCTGTTTCATGGGTGTTTCTAGTTTAAATAGAAGATGTTTTGCCAATTTTGAAGAAGATCTGTTAAAATATGTGGTTTCTACAGCAGAAAAGTCAAATCGGGAGTGAAATTCGTATGGGGGCTATATCTAAATCTGAACCGATCTGGCTAGTTTTCGCCGTGGGTGTTTCTAGTTGAAATATAAGATGTTTTGCCAATTTTGAAGCACATCTGTTAAAACATGTGGTTTCTACAGCAGAAAAAGTCAAATCGGGAGTGAAATTCGTATGGGGGCTATATCTAAATCTGAACCGATCTGAGCAATTTTCACCACAGGTGTTTCTAGTTGAAATGTAAGATGTTTTGCCAAGTTTGAGGAAAATCTGTTGTAATATGTGGTATCTAGCGGGAAAAGAGTCAAGTCGGGAGTAAAATTCGTATGGGGGCTATATCTAAATCTGAACCGATCTGGCTAATTTTCACCATGGGTGTTTCTAGTTGAAATATAAGATGTTTTGCCAATTTTGAAGAACATCTGTTAAAAAATGTGGTTTCTACAGCAGAAAAAGTCAAATCGGGAGTGAAATTCGTATGGGGGCTATATCTAAATCTGAACCGATCTGACCAATTTTCATCATAGGTGTTTCTAGTTGAAATGTAAGATGTTTTGCCAAGTTTGAGGAAAATCTGTTTTAATATGTGGTGTCTAGAGTGAAAAGAGTCAAATCGGGAGTGAAATTCGTATGGGGGCTATATCTAAATCTGAACCGATCTGGCTCGTTTTCACGGTGGGTGTTTCTAGTTGAAATATAAAACGTTTTGCCAATTTTGAAGCACATCTGTTAAAACATGTGGTTTCTATAGCAGAAAAAGTCAAATCGGGAGTGAAATTCGTATGGGGGCTATATCTAAATCTGAACCGATCTGACCAATTTTCACCTTGGGTGTTTCTAGTTGAAATGTAAGATGTTTTGCCAAGTTTGAGGAAAATAGGTTTTAATATGTGGTATCTAGCGGGAAAAGAGTCAAGTCGGGAGTAAAATTCGTATGGGGGCTATATCTAAATCTGAACCGATCTGGCTAATTTTCACCATGGGTGTTTCTAGTTGAAATATAAGATGTTTTGCCAATTTTGAAGAACATCTGTTAAAACATGTGGTTTCTACAGCAGAAAAAGTCAAATCGGGAGTGAAATTCGTATGGGGGCTATATCTATATCTGAACCGATCTGACCAATTTTCACCTTGGGTGTTTCTAGTTGAAATGTAAGATGTTTTACCAAGTTTGAGGAAAATCTGTTTTAATATGTGGTATCTAGCGTGAAAAGAGGCAAATCGGGAGTGAAATTCGTATGGGGGCTATATCCAAATCTGAACCGATTTTCTTCAAATTAAATAGCGTTCCTCCTTATCCCGAAAAACTTTGTTGTGCAAAGTTTCATTTGGTTCTGGCTACAATTGCGACCTGTACTTTGATTACAAGAATAGATGGACAGACGGACGGATATCGTTAAATCGATTCAAAAAGTGATTCTAAGTCGATCGGTATAATTAACAATGGGTCTATCTCGCTTCCTTTTGGGTGTTACAAACAAATGCACAAAGACATAATACTCTCGTGGAGTGTATAATTATCAACCGTGGATAGGACAGCTATTGGTCGGTATTCATTTAAGGAAACAGCATTAGCTTTCTTCGGGATTGGAACAACTTTATGAAGTTTTAAGGCGTCTGGGTATAATGAACTACTGTTCATTTTTTTTTTAAATTTTTACCAAAAGTGGAACCACTCTTCAGCACATTCCTTAATAAACTTAATCCACCTTGGTAAGGATCGGACAGTAGTTGGGACCTGTACTTTGATTACAAGAATAAATGGACAGATAGACAAACAGACGGACAACAATTCGACTTACTTGGTTACTTTTGGGTCTGTCTGTAATTCTGTCCTTTCGAACTTAATTCTTGTTTTAGTTTTTCTTATCACCAACTGAAGCAAACAATACCACAAAACGCTTATAAGTCCCTCCTCGACGTAGGGTAAACTTGTAAAAACATAAAGAAGACACTTTTTGAAAAGTCTATAAAGGCAATAATGCATAAAAAATGTATGTACATGAACTCCACTGCTCGGCACAGCCGCACGTACATCACCGTAAGTACACATCCTGGCTCACATTCACATTAACTCCACACAGCATAAAATTCATATTGATGACGACGATGATGATGATGGGGTCGATAATGATGAAGATGATGTGAACGGCGGAGTACTCCCCGAACACATACATCGACGGCTGAGTTATTGAAAGTCTCGCAGAAAGAATGAAGCGATTCAAAAGCATTTTATCATAACAATAGAGTAGTAACGTGGCTGGAGCAAACTGAACAAAAAGAAAAAAAAAACGACGCAGGATGAAGAAAAGGACCTCAAGAATATTAGACATGTCAATATGAATGGGAAAACATGCAGGGAAAAATTGGCAACACAACCCAGCAGCGAGACATAAAAGTGTTGAATTTACACACACACACAGGGAAAAAAGAATGGAACCGTTAACATTTTCCTATTGTCCTTTTTATGGCCACCGTCGTTAGTGGAGTGGGGGTCTATTGTGTGAGAGTACGCAGGGCTAAGGGGAGTTGGACTGACATAGAGTGTCTGTGAGTTGCGGTTGGCGTTGTTGAAACAGTCTTTATTGTGGTTGCATGTTTGTTGCATATTAAATCAAAAAAGAACCAATTGCCAAAGGGACATTTAACTCATCCTTTTGCCAGTCATATCAAACAATAACCACCAACATAGTCATCATCAACGTCATAGGTTTACAGTGGACAACAAAATGTATGAAAAACTCCAAAGAGGCAAGTAGAGTTTTATTTAGAAGAAGTGAAGACAGACGGCATCCTCAACAAGAGGTTTGGTAAAGTTAAAAAAATTATGATAGAGGTAGTGACCATGTCATTTGCAAATAAATTTGTGTTCTATAAAATATAGATGCAAAAAACGTCAATGTCATAAGACAAGATAATGTTCCATTTCAAAACAAATATAAAACAATATTTCGGTTATTTTGTATTAAATACTACATCCGAGGAATAGAGCCGTTGACTACAAAATCCTCGAAAGAAAAAGCACAAAGTCTGGACGATAACTTCTGATCAGGAAACCGAGAATTACGCAATTAAGAAATTCCTCGAGCATCAGCTCTACTATCACCTCTTACACAGTGGCTACAAATTGATTTTTTGGAATTATTTCTGGAACTTTTCAAAGGAACTCACATACCTAGATCAGAGATGATCCCAAATGATTCAAAAATGTGTTGCATATCTAGCCGGTAAGTGGGCTACAAAGCAACCCTTCAACTTTGATTTGAATGATAATCTTGTGTCCAGGACATACAAAATATTTTTTGATTGAATTAAGGGTTAGTTGGCTTTTTATACCCTACACCACTTCGTGGTCTAGGGTATTATAAGTTAGTTTCGCGACAAATGTTTGTAACACCAAGAAATAATCTAGCTAGACCCACCTTAAGTATACCGATCGACCTAGAATCACCAGCTGAGTCGATTTAACGATGTCTGCCAGTCCGTCCATCCGTCTGCTGTCCATCTAAGCTTGTTCGCACTCTACAGATCGCAATTGTTGTCCGATTGTCATGAATCTTGGCAGAAAGTATTTTTTCTGGCCAAGGACCATCGGTATTGAATTTGGAGGAAATCAGTTCAGATTTAGATATAGCCCCCATACAAATGTCGCTCCCGATTTCACTTTTTCCGCTTTAGATACCACATATTGTACCCGATTTTCTTTAAAATTGGCAGAACATTTTATAATCGAACTAGAAACACCTATGCTGAAAGTGGGTAAGATCAGTTCAGATTTAGATATAGCCCCCATACAAATGTCGCTCCCGATTTGACTTTTTCCTTTCTAGAAATCACATATTGTACCCGATTTTCTTTAAATTTGGTATAACATCTTATAATCCAACTAAAAACACCTAAAAACAACATCCTTCTCGATTTCATATTTTTACCGCATTTTTACAGCCAAATGGGGCCCCATTCTGCTCTATTACAGCTCTAGAAACTACATCTTACATCGGATCTTCATAAAATGTTGCATATCATTATATGTTTCAACTAGGAATACCTACCGTGAATCAGAAATATATAGGCGCATGTTTTGGCACAGGCCTCAAGTGTTGTTGTAGGCCCCATTCAAATGTCCGTCCTACTCATTCTATTACCGCTGTATAATCTGTATTTATCATTGGATCTTGATTAATTTTTCCATATCGTGTAATATTTACATTACTTGGTATATCTGGTAGAAAATTGGATCAATTAGTTTATTATTTACCATATTCATTAAATTTGACGAAAGATTAATTTATAGTAACTGTATAACTGTATATCATGAATTTATTTTGAATACGTTCAATTCTACATATATGATTAGCACAAAAGGGATTCCAAACAATAGAAGCATATTCCAACTTAGACCGGACTAAAGATGAAAAAATTAACTTCGCAGTATAAGGATCCGAAAATTCTTGACAATTTCTCTCCACAAAAGCGAGTAAAGAATATGCCTTAGGAATGATGACATTTAAATAATTAATAAATGTAAACTTCGCATCAAAAACAACACCCAAATCAACTATTTCATCTACGGATTTAAGTTGAAGGTTATTAATGAAGTAGTCATAATAAACTATTTTTGCCAAAAGAAACTTTAAAACATTTAGAGACATTAAGACACAAAAAGTTGTTTGAGCACCATTCCGAAATTCTGTCTAAATCACTTTGGAGACGGAAAACATCTGCAATAGAGTTAATTCGCAAAAATAACTTTAAGTCATCAGAATATAATAAAACATCATTAATAAATAAAATGAACAATATTGGGCCTAAGCTATATGGGAGCTATATATAAATGTGAACCGATATAACACATTTATACCACAGGTGTTTCTAATTGAACTATAAGATGTTTTGCCAATTTTGTTTGTATGTTAAATTTGATTATAATAACATTTTCAAATATTTAATTGCAAATGAATTTGATTACCTGTATGTATTTTATATCGGCTTTATTCCACGCGAATGTAACCTCTAAAAATACATAGCCAAATATAAAATTTCACAGTATTCCGATCATCCGTATAGAAGTTATAACAACTTTAATTTTACGTAGGTTTGGGTGATTTCTGTGGGAGGTACTGAAGGGGCGTGGCAAAACCCGCCATATTTAGCACACTTAAAGCGATTATAAAAACATTCCCAAATACCAAAGTAGAGCTGATTTCAAAGATCCGTGTGGATAGGAATATGGGTCATTTTTGTATGGGAGGTACCACACAAATGACCTTTCGAGAGTTATCATGTATACTAGCCAGACGGACGGACGGAAATGCCTGAAACAACTTAAAAAGTCGTGAAACGGATTTGGCCCAAACATTATTAGGGTTTTAAGTCACCGCTACAATGCGTTACACTTTTTCCCAAATGAGTGTGGGTATAAAAACAAGTAAGGAAAGGATAAGATCGGCTGGGGCCGATTATTCGATAGTCGTGGATTTCTACCACAATTACAATTGAATTCGGCTAAAAAGTGATGAGATGTGATGAATCGGCAAAATATTTCCTCAGTAAATATTTACTTGACTTGAGTAACGTTTTATTTATTTTTAGGAAAATATCAGCAAAATTTTACTTTAGTTTTTGTAAAAATTTACTTGGTTTGAGGAAAACTTTACTTATTCTTTGGGAAAATGTCAGCAAAATTTTATATATAGTAAAAATTTACCTGTTTTGAGGAAAAATTTATTGAAATTTTCCTCAGTTTGAGTAAATATTTACTTGGTTTGAGGAAAATTAAATCAAGTTCAAAGCAAGTACTACTTTTAAGAAAAAGTTTGAACTTGATACGAGGAAATGTTGCTTAACGCGATACGAATTTCAATTTACCTAAATTTTATTTCATTTTAACTCATTATAGGATTCACTTTTTTCTGAGTGCATATGGTGATAATATGATTCGCACAAAAACGGTGCTTTATTTGAGTTAAAAAAGACTGATGCAACTGCGTTACTTCAATCAGAACTTTCATGAACAGTCCAATTTTATTATTTTTTTTAAACCGACACTTGTAAATTTACTTTATCCCGCACTTTTTCATTCTCCTTTTCATAAAGAAGACATAATTTAGGTATGACTTATTTTGGTTAAAGGACCTTCTGGGAAAGTCTTCTCCATAATAGCTAAAATGCAGCCAAATTTTATTTGGTAAAATAAAACGGTAAAATCTCTCAAAGGGCGGATTAGAAAATATTTATTAATTTTTTCAACGCCATATGTCGACAGCTTCTTCAGAAAATATTACCACAAACCTGTCGTAAATGTGTTTTCAATAGTAACACAATAACATATTATTTAAATTTAGAGTCATATAAAAATCCCACAATTTCTAAAATGCGGAAAATAAATCCTCAAATACCAGCAAAAGAAATAAACTAAGCATTGAAAGTTTGTAATTGGATCTGTTGTTCATTAATTACTCGTAGCTTGAAATACAAGGCCTAATTGAAGAATATCTAAGATTAACATATCTTCATTTACCCTTTGCTTTACTTCAAATAAACTTATTATCAATTCTTATTGTTTTCGTTGTATGTTTATTATAAAGTCTATTCATTATACCCTCCACCTCCAGGATGGGGTATACTAACTTTGTCATTCCGTTTGTAACACCTTGAAATATCGACCTGAGACCCTATAAAGTATATATATTATTGATTGTCATGAAATTCTAAGACGATCTAGCCATGTCCGTCCGTCTGTTGAAAGCACGCTAGCATCTAAACGAAAAGAGCTAGAACGTTCAAATTTTCCACAAATGCGTCTTATAGTTGTAGATCTGTTGGGATTGGAACGGGCCGAAATCGGCGCAAAGGGAAAAAATTTTCCCTCACAAGGACTAAAAATGCACATAATAATCTCTAATATTTTAGCGTATTTAAGCATGTTTTTTGAATATGTCTGTTTATATTTGCTTGATATTTGGTATGCGCATTCCCCTTATATCATAAACGTGCACCATAAAGTGATTCTTATTTGTAGGGGGTGAAATGGGGCAAAAAAGGGATACAAATGGTTCATATTAAACGACAACAGCTAGAAACACGAAATTCGGTGTGCACATTCCTCTAATTGAGTAGATACATAATATATATAAACGTATTTTTTTCCAAATTCGTACTTTTAACGGGTAAAATGGGAATAGAGGGATAAAAATGGTACCAACCAAACGGCTACACCTGGAATAATGAAATTCGGTGTATACATTCCTCTGATTGCGTAGACACGGAAAATAAACAGATTTTTCGAAATTCGTACTTTATGCGGTTAAAATGAAAAAGGGGATAAAAATAGTACCAGTCAAATGACCGCAGATAGACTCATGAAATTCGGAGTATACATTCCTCTGACTGCGTAGACACGGAAAATAAACGGATTTTTCGAAATTCGTACCTTCAAGGGATACAATGGTACAGAGGGAAACAAATAGTACCAACTAAACGACTACAGCTAGAATGATGAAATTCTAATTGCGTAGAAACGTCAAGGGGGTAAAAATGGTACCAACCAAATGGGCGCAGCTGGAATCATGGAATTCGGTGTATACATTCCTCTGACTGCATAGACACGCAAAATAATTTTTTTCCGAATTCGTAATTTTTCTTTTACGGCAAAAATTGGTTGAATCATGAAGTTAGTTTATTTTGCACTATGTACGTCTGATAATGGATTTTCCATTTTTTCCTATATTAAAAAATGTATATTTTCCTGTAATATTGCTGCACTTCCACGAAAACCGACAACCTATGTGGAATGCAATCCATGGTGGGCCGAACTTAACGCCGTTTTTAATTGTTTTCTTTTGATTTTTTTTAAATATTTAGTTACTCTATACCAATTTCACTATGCTGGCATTAATTTGTTTTGTCCCACTGTTCAGCACAATTGACTGCAACTTCCATTGAAAAATTAGTTTACGTTCAAAGTCAACATAACAACTCTTTTCTTGTCGCCTCATACCTGCAGCTGGTGCTGGCTTTTTCGAAAATGTTGTTAGCTCTGAAGCGTTCTCAGTTTATCACTTACATCCACTGATGGCAAATATGATTGACGGAGGTGTTTGTTGTTGGGTAGGAAGAGGATTGTGTGCCATGAAAATTGCATTCAATTTTTGGTACGTTATTAGGAGCAATTTTCCAAAACATGCAAGACATTCGATTGGATACAAGCAGTATGTATGCGCGTAGATAGTATGTATTGAAATATGTCCCTACTTAGTTATGATAGATGTTTAGTAGCAGATCAATGTGAATGACATTTGGGCAATTGAAGTTGATCAGAAGTTTCACCAATATTTTGGAGAAAAATCTTTCGATTTTTCGATGGCGATTTAACATTACATGAAGGCAAGTCATTTTTATGCGACCGGAATTTGAAGGATTTGCGAAGAATTTTTCTTTTCATTTATTTTCTTTTATATATTTGTGTGTTTATAACATTCCCCTAATTGGTGCTTAATTGCACATTCCACAATTCGCAATCACAACTACTTTCTTCCTGAATATTATTATAATTATCATTTTCAGTTTCATTTCGCCGTATGAATGTGCAACCACTTTTTTTAGAACTTCACAATTTACTGGGAATTCAGCCATTCATACTGTCAGAGGCGTACTAGTTGAGATATAATTTCATTTTCGGTTTTTGTATAGCAATAAGTACAGTACAGAGAAAAGACGAAATGTTACTCGTCTCTTAATTTGCATTTTCCCATTTTTCCACACAATAAAAATTCCATGAATTATTACTCCATGTTGAAATGATTAAAATTTGTTACAATAGGTTGTAACGAAACAGTAGCAGTAAATTTAAATGTTCATTAAGGTATAAAAAAATATATATAAATATTCTGGTAGAAAAATTGGCTGTAAACTATTCAACTCTGAATTTGTATCAACTTGTTGTTGATCAGCGAAACTTGGTTTCCCAACATTTTACAAGAAACGTAGCTACGTTTGAACGCAAAACTTGCCATATGGACTTTTCCAGGACGCCGAATGCGACATTCGTATATATTTGAGTGTTTTTCATCTAGTATGACTATTGTGTTTTATTCACTTTGTTGTGGTGGTTCATTCAATGTAATGTTAATGTTTTTAAAAATATTTGTTATGAAAAAATAAAACAAAGGAATATTTTCTATTTTTGTGTCAAAAAATAATATTTATAATAATATAATAAAAAATAATTTTTAATTTGTTTTAAACAGTTTTTAGAAGACTCTTCCTAAACCACAGTTTCTATATGCAAATCTGTTGAAGCATATTTTTTGAACAACGCTAAAGAAAGATCGCTTGCCCGAGTTTTCGGTCTCAAGTTTAATATGCAAATTATTTGAAATATTATTATCATTGCAAAAATAAGACTATTTTCGTTACACCCTAGTACACACAAAAATATTAATGGCTTTTTGTGTAGCTGTTTTCCATAGACTTATTAAAAAATGTCTTCAATGTGTAGATTTTTAATATAATTCTACCAAAAAAACAAACTTTAGAATGTTGGAGATGAAGTGAAGTATTTCATAAGCAAATTACGTTGATGAACGCAAGTACAGTGGCTCTATATCATTTTTTTACACTCCACGAGAGTATTATGTCTATGTGCATTTGTTTGTAACACCCAAAAGGAAGCGAGGTAGACCCACCGATCGACTTACAATCACTTTGACCATGTCCGTCAGTCCGTCTGTCCACCAATTCTTGTAGTCAAAGAACAGGTCGCAATTGACAGAAATAAATGAAACTCTGCACAACGAAGTTTTTCGAATGAAATTCAGCGCAACGATAATTTTCGTTCGATCTTCTTCAAATATGGGCCAGATCGGTTCAGATTTCTCTCCCAGTTTCACTTTCTCTAGAAACAACATATTTGCGCTGATTTTCTTAAATTTTTGCATAACACGTTATACTTGAACTACACTCAGAAAAATGGCATTCTTAAATCTGAGTAAAATCCATACTCCAATTTAGTTTAACAATTTTACTCCAGTTTAGTTAAAATTTCCTTGTTAGAAGGAAAATTAACTAGATATGAGTACAGTTTCCTTATCTCAAAGCCAGAAGAAATAGTACATATAATCAAAATAGGGTAGTAAATTTACTTAAAAACATTTCTTCGGATCTAGTAAATACTTCTGACGATTAAGTATATTCATCCTTATGCGGAAGAAAATTTACTAGCTTTTATGAAAGAAAATAATGAAGAAAATGTTTGTATGGAAAAATCCATTTAGGAAGATTTTACTTAAAAATGTGTTTATTACATCAAATAAAGTAAATATATGTCCTTAAATTTATGCCATGTTCCTCATACATTCAAGTATAAATGAACTAATAAAAAATACTTCAGTTTGTTTAGAAAAATCCATGAATAGTAGTCTAAGAAGCAATTCTCGTTCGTTAGCAAAGACTTTCTTCATAAGTACTTCAAACATTACTCTAAACAATCACTGCGAAGGCGCCTACCTAGCCTCCGCAGCAGTCATGGTGAAATAACTCAACTCTTTATGGTATAAGTAAGATGAAACGTTTGAGAACTATTTCATGTTGTCATTATACCCTACACCACTTCGTGGTCTAGGGTATTATAAGTTAGTTTCGCGCCAAATGTTTGTAACATCAAGAAATAATTGAGCTAGACCCACCTTTAAGTATACCGATCGGCTTAGAATCACCAGCTGAGTCGATTTAACGATGTCCGTCCGTCTGCTGTCCATCTAAGCTTGTTCGCACTCTACAGGTCGCAATTGTTGTCCGATTGTCATGAAACTTGGCAGAATTTATTTTTTCTGGACAACGACCATCGGCATTGAATTTGGAGGAAATCGGTTCATATTTAGATATAGCCCCCATACAAATGTCGCTCCCGATTTGACATTTTCCGCTCTAGAAACGACATATTGTACCCTATTTTCTTTGAAATTGGCAGAACATCTTATAATCCAACTAGAAACACGTATGCAAAAATTGGGTAAGATCGGTTCAGATTCAGATATAGCCCCCATACAAATGTCGCTCCCGATTTGACATTTTCCGCTCTAGAAACGTCATATTACACCCGATTTTCTTTAAATTTTGCAGAACATCTTATAATCCAACTAGAAACATCTATGCTGAAATTGGGTAAGATCGGTTCAGATTTAGATATAGCCCCCATACATATGTCGCTCCCGATTTGACATTTTCCGCTCTAGAAACGACATATTGTACCCGATTTTCTTTAAATTTTGCAGAACATCTTATAATCGAACTAGAAACACGTATGCAAAAATTGGGTAAGATCGGTTCAGATTAAGATATAGCCCCCCTACATATGTCGCTCCCGATTTGACATTTTCCGCTCTAGAAACGACATATTGTACCCGATTTTCTTTAAATTTTGCAGAACATCTTATAATCGAACTAGAAACACGTATGCAAAAATTGGGTAAGATCGGTTCAGATTAAGATATAGCCCCCCTACATATGTCGCTCCCGATTTAACATTTTCCACTCTAGAAACGACATATTGTACCCGATTTTCTTTAAATTTTGCAGAACATCTTATAATCCAACTAGAAACACGTATGCAAAAACTGGGTAAGATCGGTTCAGATTTAGATATAGCCCCCATACATATGTCGCTTCCGATTTGACATTTTCCGCTCTAGAAACGACATATTGTACCCGATTTTCTTTAAATTTTGCAGAACATCTTATAATCGAACTAGAAACACGTATGCAAAAATTGGGTAAGATCGGTTCAGATTAAGATATAGCCCCCCTACATATGTCGCTCCCGATTTAACATTTTCCACTCTAGAAACGACATATTGTACCCGATTTTCTTTAAATTGTGCAGAACATCTCATAATCCAACTAGAAATACGTATGCAAAAATTGGGTAAGATCGGTTCAGATTTAGATATAGCCCCCACACAAATGTCGCTCCCGATTTGACATTTTCCGCTCTAGAAAAGACATATTGTACCCGATTTACTTAAAATTTTGCAGAACATCTTATAATCTAACTAGAAACACGTATGCAAAAATTGGGTAAGATCGGTTCAGATTTAGATATAGCCCCCATACAAATGTCGCTCCCGTTTTGACATTTTCCGCTGTAGAAACGACATATTGTACCCGATTTTCTTTAAATTTGGCAGAACACCTTATAATCGAACTAGAAACACGTATGCAAAAATTGGGTAAGATCGGTTCAGATTCAGATATAGCCCCCATACAAATGTCGCTCCCGATTTGACATTTTCCGCTCTAGAAACGTCATATTGTACCCGATTTTCTTTAAATTTTGCAGAACATCTTATAATCCAACTAGAAACACGTATGCAAAAATTGGGTAAGATCATTTCAGATTTAGATATTGCCCCCATACAAATGTCGCTCCCGATTTGACATTTTCCGCTCTAGAAAAGACATATTGTACCCGATTGTCTTTAAATTTCGCAGAACATCTTATAATCCAACTAGAAACACGCATGCAAAAATTGGGTAAGATCGGTTCAGATTTAGATATAGCCCCCATACAAATGTCGCTCCCGATTTCCCTTTTTCCGCTTTAGAAACCACATATTGTACCCGATTTTCTCTAAAATTGGCACAACATTTTATAATCCAACTAAAAAACCTATGATGAAAGTGAGTAAGATCGGTTCAGATTTAGATATAGCCCTCATACAAATGTTGCTCCCGAATGTTTAACCGATTTTGGCCAAACTTTACATATTATATTTCACCAATAAACAGACATGGTGAAAGCGTGTCACATCGTTCCAGGTTTCAATATACCATTATACAAATGTCCTTTCCGATTTAACATTTCTTGTCAAACACATACATTTACGGGATGCGAAAATCCTTCCCGATTTCAATTTTTTACCGAATTGAATTGCAATGAGAATTTGGTTTGGGTGATGCCCATATGTCCATACTTTGGTATGACTTTGGTTAACTACTGTATAATTTGTATTTGTCTGTCAGACAATTGGATCAATTACCATATTATTTACCATATTCGTTAAATTTGACTAAAAATGAATTTATAGCATATCAATTATATGAATATAATTTATATAATTTGTATGAACTACATAAAATTGCTCCCATGAAATACCTGGGTTTAGTAATCAAAGCGAGGTACATACGCAGGGAGTGGTGTAGGGTATTATATAGTCGGCCCCGCCCGACTTTAGCCTTTCCTTACTTGTTTTTCATATGAGTGTTGCATACTTTGAAGCGAAATAATTTATTTCAATTATCAAGTAAAGTCGTAGTCAGGCTGAGTACAAATTTACTTGGTTTAAGGAAAAATTTCCGAAAATTTTTCTCAGATTGAGTATACATTTACTTGGTATGACTAAAAATTTAATTAGTTTGAGTAACAATTTACATGGATTGAAGAAAAAAAAAATCGGAATATTTTCCTCAGTTTGAGTATAAATTTACTGATTTGAGTAAATTTTCTTAAAATTTTTCCTCGGATTAACTAAAGATTTACTTGATTTGAAGAAAAATGTTCCTCAGTTTGAGTAAATTTTACTTGCTTTAAGGAAAAGTTGAAGTGGAATCTAGTTCAAAGCATGTCCTATTTTCAAGGAAAAGTTTGTACTTGATGTGAGCAATTATTGCCTTAGCGCTATACGAAGTTCATTTTTCCTCAGTTTTAGTACATATTTACTTAATCTGTGGCATACTTTTTTCTGAGTGTATAACCACCTATGGTGAAAGTGAGTCACATCCCAGCAAAAAATTCGGTAATGACACCTCATTATTATTTGCATTACCTAGTAATGACAGCCCATTACGCCCTGCATTATTTTGAAGTATGAAATAATGGACTCCTTATAGAGGCTTAAAAAAGTAGTTATTGGTAACAACACATTCATGTTTTGCTGCACATAGAGTTGTTTGTAGCTTTGATATTTGTATTAGATATTTTCGATTGATGAAGAAAATTTAGTTGCTTCTTGTCAATCGAAGTGTGCGCATGTTACGCGGAATGCGAGATATTTCTTTGCAGAATCAAAAAGTTAACTGGTAGAACAATATTGGTATTTAAAAAATGTAAAAATAGTATTAAAATGCTATCTTAACAACACAACAATAACATTAAGAAGAATGGAAAATACATTTCCCATTTTTATACCTTACACCACTACGTGGTCTAGGGTATTATAAGTTAGTTTCGCGCCAAATGTTTGTAACACCAAGAAATAATCGAGCTAGACCCACCTTTAAGTATACCGATCGGCTTAGAATCACCAGCTGAGTCGATTTAACGATGTCTGTCTGTCCGTCCGTCCGTCCGTCTGCTGTCCATCTAAGCTTGTTCGCACTCTACAGGTCGCAATTTTTGTCCGATTGTCATGAAACTTGGCTGAAGTTATTTTTTCTGGCCAAAGACCATTGGTATTGGATTTGGAGGAAATCGGTTCAGATTTAGATATAGCCCCCATACAAATGTCGCTCCCGATTTGACATTTTCCACTTTAGAAACCACATATTGTACCCGATTTTCTTTACATTTGGTACAATATCTTATAATCCAACTAGAAACATCTATGCTGAAATTGGGTAAGATCGGTTCAGATTTAGATATAGCCCCCATACATATGTCGCTCCCGATTTGACATTTTCCGCTCTAGAAACGACATATTGTACCCGATTTTCTTTAAATTTTGCAGAACATCTTATAATCGAACTAGAAACACGTATGCAAAAATTGGGTAAGATCGGTTCAGATTAAGATATAGCCCCCCTACATATGTCGCTCCCGATTTAACATTTTCCACTCTAGAAACGACATATTGTACCCGATTTTCTTTAAATTTTGCAGAACATCTTATAATCCAACTAGAAACACGTATGCAAAAACTGGGTAAGATCGGTTCAGATTTAGATATAGCCCCCATACATATGTCGCTCCCGATTTGACATTTTCCGCTCTAGAAACGACATATTGTACCCGATTTTCTTTAAATTTTGCAGAACATCTTATAATCGAACTAGAAACACGTATGCAAAAATTGGGTAAGATCGGTTCAGATTAAGATATAGCCCCCCTACATATGTCGCTCCCGATTTAACATTTTCCACTCTAGAAACGACATATTGTACCCGATTTTCTTTAAATTTTGCAGAACATCTTATAATCCAACTAGAAACACGTATGCAAAAATTGGGTAAGATCGGTTCAGATTTAGATATAGCCCCCATACATATGTCGCTCCCGATTTAACATTTTCCACTCTAGAAACGACATATTGTACCCGATTTTCTTTAAATTTTGCAGAACATCTTATAATCGAACTAGAAACACGTATGCAAAAATTGGGTAAGATCGGTTCAGATTAAGATATAGCCCCCCTACATATGTCGCTCCCGATTTAACATTTTCCACTCTAGAAACGACATATTGTACCCGATTTTCTTTAAATTTTGCAGAACATCTTATAATCCAACTAGAAACACGTATGCAAAAATTGGGTAAGATCGGTTCAGATTTAGATATAGCCCCCATACATATGTCGCTCCCGATTTAACATTTTCCACTCTAGAAACGACATATTGTACCCGATTTTCTTTAAATTTTGCAGAACATCTTATAATCGAACTAGAAACACGTATGCAAAAATTGGGTAAGATCGGTTCAGATTAAGATATAGCCCCCCTACATATGTCGCTCCCGATTTAACATTTTCCACTCTAGAAACGACATATTGTACCCGATTTTCTTTAAATTTTGCAGAACATCTTATAATCCAACTAGAAACACGTATGCAAAAATTGGGTAAGATCGGTTCAGATTTAGATATAGCCCCCATACATATGTCGCTCCGGAATGTTTAACCGATTTTGGCCAAATTTTACATATTATATTTCACCAATAAACATACATGGTGAAAGCGTTCAAGTTCCAGGTTTCAATATACCCCCATACAAATGTCCTTTCCGATTTAACATTTTTTGTCAAACACATACATTTACAGGATGCAAAAATCCTTCCCGATTTCAATTTTTTACCGAATTGAATTGTAATGTGATAGAAAGTCCGTCCGTCTTTAGCCTTTCCTTACTTGTTTGGGAGATACCCATATGTCCACACTTTGGTATAGCCCAAATGGGGCCCAATCTGATCTATTACAGCTCTAGAAACTACATCTTACATCGTATCTTCATCAAATTTTGCCGATCATGATATTTTTCAACTAGGAATACCTACCGTGAATGAAAAATATATAGGCCCAAGTTTTGGACCAGGCCCAAAATGTTGTTATCGGCCCCCTTTCAAAATGTCGGTCCGATTCATCCTATCACTACTGTATAATTTGTATTTGTCTGTACAATATACGTTAAATATGACTAAAGATGAATTTATAGTAACTGTATAATTTTTATGAACTACATAAAATTGCTTCCATGAAATACGTGGGTTTAGTAATCAAAGCGAGATACATACGAGGGAGTGGTGTAGGGTATTATATAGTCGGCCCCGCCCGACTTTAGCCTTTCCTTACTTGTTCTTATTGTTCCCTACATTTTGTTACAACAACAAAACTGTATTTTTTGTGTATACGATCGCTTGCCGAGATGTGGTTGTTCATCATACAAATTTTGAAATATAATGAAGTTGCAATAACTTGAAGTTGCGAGAAATGTTTTGCTGTGTTTGTTCAAACCCCCAACCACAACATACAACAACGTCAACCAACATACTTACCAACCAGTACTTATATATTAACTTTTTGTAAGCGTGCGTGGAAGTACTTATTTCTCAACTTTTTGTAAGCGTGCGTGGAAGTACTTATCCAATCCCTTTCTAAATATAATTAGAAACGGATCTGAAAAATAAGTAGTTAAGGTTTTTGGTTTTGCCCTATTTCCCACATTACTTGGTAATGAGAGTTTTTGCTGGGTTCGTTCCATATTTGGATGAAAACCCGATACCAGTATTTTTCTTGATTTGACAAAGTGGCTCAGGTCACATCGATCTATGATCAGGACACATCCAAAAATCCTTCCTTCCTTTTTTTACAGAATTGTATTGTTTTCGGGCAAGTGGATGGTTTCATATAGTCGGCCCCAGTCGACTTTAGCCTTTCCTTACTTGTTTTATTTGATATATTTTATAGAATGCAAATTGCGATTCACAAATGGCATCTTGACTACCATTATAGTGATGTCCGGCATATCTCGATATTCTTCAGGTGGCTTCGCAGCGACTATTCAACCAAATATCCGGTCTCCGCTTTTTTGTTTACGTCGGTCTTCGGTCTTTTTTTTAAATTGTGATTTTTAGATACTCGGTTTAAGCGACTGAAAATAACCGGTTTAAACCAGTATCGTTTTTTAATGTGGACTCTGCGTCGATCTTTGAAATAGGGACTTATAAATTAGTTACATCATAAACTAATACTCAAGCAGGACCCAACTTAATGTACACCTATCGGATTAGAATCGTCAGCTAACTATATTTAAGATTAATAGTGTCCTACGCACTTTCATAGAGCTGACGCTACATTGGAGTTGTTTCCAGAAAAGTTCCCCCCATTATTTGGGTATGAACTTGGATATGGAATGATTAAATGTATTGCTTGTCTGCTCATTACCTTTATGATTTCTGGTTCGACCGTCTTCAGATTTGTCAAAACAACTCCTAACTCCCCGTTGGGCAAATGTTTCGATAATCACGTACATGCCTCTTGAGTCGGGCCAGACCCACATATATTTTCATGTATTTGTATGAAAATATCGGGATTATGATGGGTTATTGAAACATATTCGTTTCGGTGAAAATAATGAAAACAATGCTGGGTTTCCTAAGTTTCTTGAATACTTCAAGTGGAGTAGAGTTTTGTTTTTGGGTCCGCTTGAAAACGCATAACGAAACGAGATATTTTCTTGAGCAGGACTTTGTTGATGAAATTCAGGCTACATTTATTAATTTCGAGTGACAAAATAGTCGATAGTAGCATACATTTTTAATGAAATAAAGGCCCAAAACTGCCCCGCAGTAGCCCACATTTCCCCCAAACTTACCGCCCCCAATAACTATAAAATACATAAACATTTATATGAAGTCAGTATGGGTCTGGTCAGACTCATGAGGCACGTAAACGATGTGCGCATCACAAAATCCTTATAATTATACCCTCATTCTACAGAGTAGGAGGGTATATATTATTTGGGACAGAGAAAAGAGTAACGCATTATAGGAGTGACTTAAGACCCTAAGTAAGTTTGGACCACATCAGTTGCACGACTTTTTAAGATGTTTGAGCCATGTCCGTCTGTCTGGCTGGCTGGTGTACACGAAAACTCTCGAAAGGAGGTAAGGAATCAATTACAACTTTGCACATGGTAATATTTTTCCCAAACTTAGCTTAAGATGGGCGAAATTGGATAAACTATATTTTGGTATTTGATAATGTTTTTATAATCACTTTAAGTGTAAAAAATATGGCGGGTTTTTGCACGCCAGTACCTCCCACACAAATCACCCAAACGTACAATTTAAGCTGTTATAACTTCTATACAGATAATCGGAATACTGTGAAATTTGATATTTGGCAATTCTTCTATAGAATTGAACCCTTTCTGGTACCTCCCACACAAAGTGGCATAAACTTTGGTTACAATAAATCCGGTATAACATCTAAACGTGTAGTCAAAATCATTTGCAATTTGATATTTGAAAATGTTTTTGCAATCGCTTTAATCCTAAAAAATATTTACGCTTTAGTCGCGCCCCTTGATAACTTCTATACTTGAGCATGGAATCCACTATGACTTGATATTTGATCATATTTTTACAATTGTTCTATAAATGTAGAAGATGGTCCCTGCCACGAACATTCTAAAATCTTCACACAAAATATCCTGCCCTACGTAAAAATTAATTCCTTTTAACTTCCATATGTTCTCTGAGAGTGAGGGTATATATACGTAGATTAAGCCGACTGAAGCTTACTTACGTGTTGTCCATTTTAGCCGATAAGTTTTAATTTACTTTCTGAAAACTGATCCACTTTCACGGTAGGGTTTCCTACATGATCTGCAAAAAATTAATAAAGATTAAATATATAATGAATATGTGTATTCTAAAGCGACAATAGTGTATATCAGAGGGAGATCTATTTATTCGGGCTATATCCAAATCTGAAACAATTTTCTCCATATTAAATAGCATCCATCCCTAGCAGAAAAATGCATTTCTGTCAAATTTCACATTAATCTGTATTCATTTCTGCCCAATTTCACATTAATCTGTATTCTAAAGAAGGGTATAAACAGCAAAAAAGAGCCGTGTCTCCCAGTTTTTCCCAAAGTCATACACTTTATGGCCCCCAAAGGTTTGGGACCTCGTTGTCATTTTTGCAAAAAAGTGATCATTTCCTCATTTTTTAAAAAGCAAATTTGACAAGTGAGTTGTGCTTATCGTTCGTTTTTGAGAATCATTACCTTAAAGAGGCCTGCTTTGATGTTGAAAAGTCGCTGCGAAGTCACTTGAAAAAACCGTTGATGGGGTGGAAATCATGATGGTAGTCTGTAGCCAAGCAATAAATGTCACCATGCCATTAGCAAATAAATTTGCATTCTATTAAATATAGATGCAAAATGGTCTTGAGCCAGAACAATATCCCAGTTCAAATTAAATAAATAAAAAACTTCATCTTCAAGGTCAAAATCGCAAATGTCGTCGAACAAATCTTATAGGCTGTAGTGTGTGTAGGTAGCGTATACGTGCTGTTGATTAAGGATAATATCACTCATACGCACAGTAGTCGAACTGGCCATTAAAAGAAACAGTCCTAAACTAGTGAATGGTAATTAAGGACGAGAATGTATTATCGATTCCCCGATCAACTATTTTTCAATCCGATTCTTAGAATCGAAACTGAGAATCGGAATCGGTTGAAATGTTGAACCATACATTTGATAATAAAATTCCTCATTTGAGTTTGTATTTAAATCGAAAAAATATTTATATATGAAATTAACAGCATATTTTTGTATATGTTTACGTTTCATAAAATTTAATTCTTTTCTGTTGATGAATGTTGAAAAGGACTACAATTTAGGAAAACTGAATTTCGTATAGCGCCGAAGCATTATTTCCTCATATCAAGTTCATACTTTTCCTTGAAAGAATTGATTGCTATGAACTTGATTCTAGTTAAATTTTCCCCAATCAAGTAACTATTTACTCAAACTGAGGAAAATTTCAGTAAATTTTCCCTCAAACCAAGTGAAGTTTTAATAAATCTAAATAGATCTCTCCTCAAATCAAGTAAATATTTTAATTTTTCTTATTTTATTTTGCTAAACAATCATTAAATTATAATAAACTGAGAAGATATGAATGTCTTCTTGATATAAAGGATAGATTACTACTTCAGACACACTGGTAAGGCACATTGATAAAAAAAAATTGGCTGAAATAATTCACTCATTTTTCAGTATATGTTGACATATATACGTTATATGTTTATTGAGATTTTATGGCTCTTTTAATTGTTATATCATGAATCTCATTGGTATACTTAAATTTGCGTTTAATTGAATTATTTCTTCATGTTACAAACATTTCGGAATATAAGTAATATTTCATTACAAAATTGAAAATAGAAAACCATCTACCTGGCTCAATTCTGTATAGCAATTTTTCATAGGCAAACTTTTTAATGGGCATTTTCGCTTATGTATATCTTCTGTATTCTTCATCTTCGATTTCTTAGGTAAATTTTTGTATTTGATTGTTTCCTTGAATTTTGAACGGTTTGCTACTAATGGACCTGAACAGGGGAAAAAGGTTAAAAAAATCGATTTCTGTAAAGTTTTTTTTTTGCGATTTTGACCTTGAAGATGAAGCTTTTTGATTTTATATGTTCAGAATGACAAGAGCTCCAACTTTTGCTGCAGAGTCATACAAAATTGGTCTACTCGTATAGAGTCTTATAAAGCCGCGGTGATAATATGAACGATATCGTATTGAATATATATACTGACATTGAATATATTTCATTTGACATTATTTTACATACGCTTCGGTCATGTTTTTCATAGAAATCTTGTTATTCGTAAGCTCGTAAGTTCACTCTCGGAATAAAGAAACACTTTAGATTATTTCTTACCTTTTTTCGTCATGAAGGACTAAAAATATCGCACCTAAAAATATTATCGAAAATCACTTAAAAATTATGTTGAAATCTGAAAGTGAACTTTATGATGTCTCATTTTTATGCCTCAAAATTATTCTTTCCGCAGCTCGTTTCTAACCTTTCTTCCTATTCTATACATTTTCCTCTCGCCCCCAAAGTTTAGACACTTATTCTGGCCACCTAAAAATGCTAACGATTGTCTCTTGTACACACACACACGCAAACATACAGACATGTGTGTGACGTTGTCATCAGGACATATCATAAAATTATAAATTCTATTAACTTTTGCGCTCCATAATGTTGTGCCTTTGTCCAGCTATCCAGCCATACGACCAGTCGAACAACCAACCATGCATTCAACCAAGTAACCAACCATCAAACCAATCAAACGTCCGTCCGTGTTGGTTGGGTTCCCTGAAATACACGTTGGTCCTTTATTAAGTTATACGACATAACGGTGATGCCTAAACAGCAGCCAGCGTCTGAGGATATCACACTCGTGCCACGACACATAGTCGCTGCCGTACCTAGCTGGAGAGAGAATGTATTGCTTTATTTACTTATCATCACAGACGTTTTTATCGTATTTATAATGACCCCTTTCACCGCAACAGCAGCCATGTATGTGGGTGGTTGGCTGTGTGTGTGTGAATATGTGAGAGTGTGTGTGTCCGTATCGGTAAGTATCGTCCTTATTGTGCATGTGGACGCATTAATGCTACTAAAGTCCCTTTTATTGTTATGGTAATGGTGCTACTTCCGTTTCGGTTCTTATTTTTCCTTCATACATTTTTGTTGTTCACAGTATGTGTGTGTGCGACAATATATTTGTATGTTTGTCAACGTGTGCGTGTGTGGGTATGTTTATGTGGTTTTATGCTCTGCCGGGCAGCATATGAAACACAGACCATTTCAAAGAATCCACGGTGGAAAGTCATATGTGGCATTTTATGACGAGAATGGTGTGGAATGGTGGTTCTTGATTGGTCTGTTAAGAGAGGAATTTTTTAATTCTTGGTTATTGATTTCTTTAATACTTGACTTCTTGATTTCTTGATTTCTTGATTTCTTGATTTCTTGATTTCTTGATTTCTTGATTTCTTGATTTCTTGATTTCTTGATTTCTTGATTTCTTGATTTCTTGATTTCTTGATTTCTTGATTTCTTGATTTCTTGATTTCTTGATTTCTTGATTTCTTGATTTCTTGATTTCTTGATTTCTTGATTTCTTGATTTCTTGATTTCTTGATTTCTTGATTTCTTGATTTCTTGATTTCTTGATTTCTTGACTTCTTGATTTCTTGATTTCTTGATTTCTTGATTTCTTGATTTCTTGATTTCTTGATTTCTTGATTTCTTGATTTCTTGATTTCTTGATTTCTTGATTTCTTGATTTCTTGATTTCTTGATTTCTTGATTTCTTGATTTCTTGATTTCTTGATTTCTTGATTTCTTGATTTCTTGATTTCTTGATTTCTTGATTTCTTGATTTCTTGATTTCTTGATTTCTTGATTTCTTGATTTCTTGATTTCTTGATTTCTTGATTTCTTGATTTCTTGATTTCTTGATTTCTTGATTTCTTGATTTCTTGATTTCTTGATTTCTTGATTTCTTGATTTCTTGATTTCTTGATTTCTTGATTTCTTGATTTCTTGATTTCTTGATTTCTTGATTTCTTGATTTCTTGATTTCTTGATTTCTTGATTTCTTGATTTCTTGATTTCTTGATTTCTTGATTTCTTGATTTCTTGATTTCTTGATTTCTTGATTTCTTGATTTCTTGATTTCTTGATTTCTTGATTTCTTGATTTCTTGATTTCTTGATTTCTTGATTTCTTGATTTCTTGATTTCTTGATTTCTTGATTTCTTGATTTCTTGATTTCTTGATTTCTTGATTTCTTGATTTCTTGATTTCTTGATTTCTTGATTTCTTGATTTCTTGATTTCTTGATTTCTTGATTTCTTGATTTCTTGATTTCTTGATTTCTTGATTTCTTGATTTCTTGATTTCTTGATTTCTTGATTTCTTGATTTCTTGATTTCTTGATTTCTTGATTTCTTGATTTCTTGATTTCTTGATTTCTTGATTTCTTGATTTCTTGATTTCTTGATTTCTTGATTTCTTGATTTCTTGATTTCTTGATTTCTTGATTTCTTGATTTCTTGATTTCTTGATTTCTTGATTTCTTGATTTCTTGATTTCTTGATTTCTTGATTTCTTGATTTCTTGATTTCTTGATTTCTTGATTTCTTGATTTCTTGATTTCTTGATTTCTTGATTTCTTGATTTCTTGATTTCTTGATTTCTTGATTTCTTGATTTCTTGATTTCTTGATTTCTTGATTTCTTGATTTCTTGATTTCTTGATTTCTTGATTTCTTGATTTCTTGATTTCTTGATTTCTTGATTTCTTGATTTCTTGATTTCTTGATTTCTTGATTTCTTGATTTCTTGATTTCTTGATTTCTTGATTTCTTGATTTCTTGATTTCTTGATTTCTTGATTTCTTGATTTCTTGATTTCTTGATTTCTTGATTTCTTGATTTCTTGATTTCTTGATTTCTTGATTTCTTGATTTCTTGATTTCTTGATTTCTTGATTTCTTGATTTCTTGATTTCTTGATTTCTTGATTTCTTGATTTCTTGATTTCTTGATTTCTTGATTTCTTGATTTCTTGATTTCTTGATTTCTTGATTTCTTGATTTCTTGATTTCTTGATTTCTTGATTTCTTGATTTCTTGATTTCTTGATTTCTTGATTTCTTGATTTCTTGATTTCTTGATTTCTTGATTTCTTGATTTCTTGATTTCTTGATTTCTTGATTTCTTGATTTCTTGATTTCTTGATTTCTTGATTTCTTGATTTCTTGATTTCTTGATTTCTTGATTTCTTGATTTCTTGATTTCTTGATTTCTTGATTTCTTGATTTCTTGATTTCTTGATTTCTTGATTTCTTGATTTCTTGATTTCTTGATTTCTTGATTTCTTGATTTCTTGATTTCTTGATTTCTTGATTTCTTGATTTCTTGATTTCTTGATTTCTTGATTTCTTGATTTCTTGATTTCTTGATTTCTTGATTTCTTGATTTCTTGATTTCTTGATTTCTTGATTTCTTGATTTCTTGATTTCTTGATTTCTTGATTTCTTGATTTCTTGATTTCTTGATTTCTTGATTTCTTGATTTCTTGATTTCTTGATTTCTTGATTTCTTGATTTCTTGATTTCTTGATTTCTTGATTTCTTGATTTCTTGATTTCTTGATTTCTTGATTTCTTGATTTCTTGATTTCTTGATTTCTTGATTTCTTGATTTCTTGATTTCTTGATTTCTTGATTTCTTGATTTCTTGATTTCTTGATTTCTTGATTTCTTGATTTCTTGATTTCTTGATTTCTTGATTTCTTGATTTCTTGATTTCTTGATTTCTTGATTTCTTGATTTCTTGATTTCTTGATTTCTTGATTTCTTGATTTCTTGATTTCTTGATTTCTTGATTTCTTGATTTCTTGATTTCTTGATTTCTTGATTTCTTGATTTCTTGATTTCTTGATTTCTTGATTTCTTGATTTCTTGATTTCTTGATTTCTTGATTTCTTGATTTCTTGATTTCTTGATTTCTTGATTTCTTGATTTCTTGATTTCTTGATTTCTTGATTTCTTGATTTCTTGATTTCTTGATTTCTTGATTTCTTGATTTCTTGATTTCTTGATTTCTTGATTTCTTGATTTCTTGATTTCTTGATTTCTTGATTTCTTGATTTCTTGATTTCTTGATTTCTTGATTTCTTGATTTCTTGATTTCTTGATTTCTTGATTTCTTGATTTCTTGATTTCTTGATTTCTTGATTTCTTGATTTCTTGATTTCTTGATTTCTTGATTTCTTGATTTCTTGATTTCTTGATTTCTTGATTTCTTGATTTCTTGATTTCTTGATTTCTTGATTTCTTGATTTCTTGATTTCTTGATTTCTTGATTTCTTGATTTCTTGATTTCTTGATTTCTTGATTTCTTGATTTCTTGATTTCTTGATTTCTTGATTTCTTGATTTCTTGATTTCTTGATTTCTTGATTTCTTGATTTCTTGATTTCTTGATTTCTTGATTTCTTGATTTCTTGATTTCTTGATTTCTTGATTTCTTGATTTCTTGATTTCTTGATTTCTTGATTTCTTGATTTCTTGATTTCTTGATTTCTTGATTTCTTGATTTCTTGATTTCTTGATTTCTTGATTTCTTGATTTCTTGATTTCTTGATTTCTTGATTTCTTGATTTCTTGATTTCTTGATTTCTTGATTTCTTGATTTCTTGATTTCTTGATTTCTTGATTTCTTGATTTCTTGATTTCTTGATTTCTTGATTTCTTGATTTCTTGATTTCTTGATTTCTTGATTTCTTGATTTCTTGATTTCTTGATTTCTTGATTTCTTGATTTCTTGATTTCTTGATTTCTTGATTTCTTGATTTCTTGATTTCTTGATTTCTTGATTTCTTGATTTCTTGATTTCTTGATTTCTTGATTTCTTGATTTCTTGATTTCTTGATTTCTTGATTTCTTGATTTCTTGATTTCTTGATTTCTTGATTTCTTGATTTCTTGATTTCTTGATTTCTTGATTTCTTGATTTCTTGATTTCTTGATTTCTTGATTTCTTGATTTCTTGATTTCTTGATTTCTTGATTTCTTGATTTCTTGATTTCTTGATTTCTTGATTTCTTGATTTCTTGATTTCTTGATTTCTTGATTTCTTGATTTCTTGATTTCTTGATTTCTTGATTTCTTGATTTCTTGATTTCTTGATTTCTTGATTTCTTGATTTCTTGATTTCTTGATTTCTTGATTTCTTGATTTCTTGATTTCTTGATTTCTTGATTTCTTGATTTCTTGATTTCTTGATTTCTTGATTTCTTGATTTCTTGATTTCTTGATTTCTTGATTTCTTGATTTCTTGATTTCTTGATTTCTTGATTTCTTGATTTCTTGATTTCTTGATTTCTTGATTTCTTGATTTCTTGATTTCTTGATTTCTTGATTTCTTGATTTCTTGATTTCTTGATTTCTTGATTTCTTGATTTCTTGATTTCTTGATTTCTTGATTTCTTGATTTCTTGATTTCTTGATTTCTTGATTTCTTGATTTCTTGATTTCTTGATTTCTTGATTTCTTGATTTCTTGATTTCTTGATTTCTTGATTTCTTGATTTCTTGATTTCTTGATTTCTTGATTTCTTGATTTCTTGATTTCTTGGCTTCTTGATTTCTTGACATCTTGATTTTTAGATTTCTTGCCACTTTCAAGACATCCCTCGTTTTTAAGAGTTTCTTTCGGGGCTGGGAAAGTGTCGGCATATGTGATGACAGTCATGTCTTCGACATCTTGGACGGTAATTTCATCAATGCATTTTGTTGTTGATGTAATTTCGCATAAAATTTGTGGTTACGTATAAACTGTACAACACTATAAAGTCCTCCGTACACTCACAAGCTCACACACATATTTTCCCTGCAGCATGAGTATGTAAGTGTGAGTTTGCATTTTAGTTATTGTGTTTTTTCTACATCCGGTCGTATTGACTTTTAGCTTGTCTTTGTATGTAGTTGAACGGGTAAATGTGACCGTAGTTATGACTGACAAGTCGGTTCATTCCTCCTTCTCGTACGTACAACACGTTTAATGTCCTGCTTTTTATGGCCAACACTCAGTGTTTACTGACTGTTCTCTTCTTTTTTCTTCATTTTCGTTTAAGTGTGACTGCACTAGTGTATGTTTCTGCTAGAGTGTATGTGTGCGTAGCTGTGAATACTGAGATGTGATCGTTATGTTTTGCAGTCAAATGTAACGGCCATAGTTAGCGTTGTACGAGTAGTTGTACTACTGTACGTACTACCGGTACAGTGGTTTTGCATATAATCTCGGCAAATTACAAAGGCGTTGATGGCGAGGAAAATTATAATACAATGTGTCATTATTTTTCTATTCCTTATTGCACCACTTTGATTGGTACCATTTTTTATCCATTTTTGCCCCAATCCACCGCTTCAAATATGCATTTTGCCAAAAATAGTCTTTGGATCAAGTTCATGCTATACGAGGAAAGTACTTTCAATCAAAATCGATCTCCAAATACTAGACACATATATGGAAAATGTTAACCTTCAAGTAATTTTGTTCTACCAGAGTGCTGTGTTGTAGAATTATTTCCACATTGAATCGATTTCCAAACACTGTGCCTTCGTCCCCGTCTACTTTATGCCGGTAATGGCCATAAAGTATAAATTAAAAAATATAAAATACTAAAGGAGCATACAGTGCTCCACCTCCGCACATAATATAAAATTTAGCTAAAGTCAATGTTGACAACATGAGTGTACGTGGCACGGTTAAGTTGCCTTGCCACAGTTTGCTGTGTTGTTGTTGCTGCTGCTTGTGATGTACTAGTAGTTGTTGTTGCAGTTATAGTGGCACCGTTTTTCATTGCACTCTTCTTGATGGGAGCTTAAATATAAACAAAACCAAAGGAATAAAGTGCGTGTTAAAATCAACATTTGTTCTGAAACGAGGGTAGAGTGATTGTTATGAACAATGAATTTCGAAGAATGTTTTTAAACGAAAGTCATGATGATATACAAAAATTATGAAAATTATTATTTATTTCTTTTAGAAACGTACTTCTGTAGGCCAATATTAGTTTTAAACAAATATATATTTATAAAGAGCACGTGTTGGAAGAGTATAATACTGGAAGTCAATGCACTGTTTTGTTTCAATATTCTGTTCAGTGAGGAGGCTCAATAAGCTAAATTACTTTATTTGAAATGATGAACAGCAATAGGCACCATTACATCCATTAAATCTCATTGCTTGGTTTGCATTATTATACAATTGTAATCTTTCAAGTGGAATAAGGTATCTCGACCACTTCGTATCATAATTTGGACAGACTATCTTTGAGCTGCTCGCCAAATGTTATTCGTCACAACATTGTGGCGCAATCACTCCCCATATTGACATAACTTCGCCTTAGAATAAGCTGCAGGTTTCGTTGGCCATTAATTACACTACAGAGCCATGGTTGCCAAATGTCTTGTCTTCTTCGTAAAGATTTCAGATTTCAGTGGTTCTTTGTACTATTTCACAAAAAAAATTGATTTTTTAATTTTATTTTACGTCTAAAGGATACATGTCTCTGCTGTTTTCTTCATTAGAATATTAGCCATTAAAAACTAAAAGAAAATATATTTTTTTTCTATTTTTATGGGTTTTTTAGATCCATCAAAAAAAGTGAAAAAAAAAATTTCTCATTTTTATACCCTCCACCTCCAGGATGGGGTATACTAACTTTGTCATTCCGTTTGTAACACCTTCGAATATCGACCTGAGACTTTATAAAACATATTAAGACGATCTAGCCATGTCCGTCCGACCGTCCGTCTGTTGAAAGCACGCTAGCATCTAACCGAAAGGAGCCAGGACGTCCAAATTGTACACAGATGCGGCTAATAGTCGTAGATCGGTTGGGTTTGAAAGTGGGCGAAATCGGCCCAAAGGGAAAAAATTTTCCCTCACAAGGACCGAAAATACCCATAATATTCCGTAATATTTTAGAGTATTTTTTTCAATATGTCTGCTTGTGTTTACTTGATATTGGTTGTGCGCATTCCCCCTATATCACAAAAGTGCACCTTAAAGTGATTTGTATTTGTAGGGGTGAAATGGGGCAAAAAGGGATAAAAATGGTACTTTTCAAACGGCAACATCTAGAAACACGAAATTTGATGTGTACATTCCTCTAATTGAGTAGATACATAATATAAAAGTAGTTTTCTAAATTCGTACTTTTAAGGGATAAAATGGGAATAGAGGGATAATAATGGTACAAACCAAACGGTTGCACCTAGAATAATGAAATTCGGCGTATACACTTCTCTGAATGCGTAGACACATAAAAAAAGGATTTTTCGAAATTCATACTTTTTGGGGTTAAAATGGAAAAAAGGGATAAAAATAGTACCAACCAAATGGCAGCAGCTAGAGTCATGAAATTCGGAATATACATTCCTCTGACTGCGTAGACACGAAAAATAATAGGTTTCTTCCAAATTCGTACTTTCAAGGGATACAATGGGTACAGAGGTATAAAAATAGTACCAACTAAACGAATTACTCTTATTGCGTAGACACGTAAAATAAAGAGAGAGAGAGAGAGAGAACTAGGAAAAAGGGGATAAAAATGGTACCAACCAAATGGCCGCAGCTAGAATCATAGAATTCGATGTATACATTCCTCTGACTGCATAGACACGCAAAATAAAAAGATTTTTCCAAATTTGTACTTTTTACTTTTAAGACAAAAAATGGTTGAATCATGAAGTTAGATTATTTCCCACTATGTATGTACGTGAGATAATGGATTTTCAAAATTTGTACTTTTGAAATTAAAATAGAATGGAAATACACCCAACTGTACCATACACTATCTACCAATATTTAGGGTATTTAAGCTTTTTTGAAAATATAGATATAAGAATATTCATTTTTTGAATTGACTTGAAGTATTATTTCGATATATATAGTGTAAAGGTATTGGTAGACTTGCCTTGTAAGCGTGGTTTGAAATAATAAAAATATTATATTTATTTCTAAAATTAATTTTTCAGTATTTGTTTTGGTTTGGCTATATTAAAAAATTATATTTTCCTGTAATATTACTGCACTTGTACAAAAAGCGACATCCTCTGTGGATTCCATGGCGGAGGGTATATAAGGTTCGGCCCGGCCGAATTTAACGCCATTTTTACTTGTTGTAGACTGTCTTTAATTGAACATAAAGGGTGGTTAAATTGTAAGGGCCGATACTGAATGTGAACCACACATAACCGTCAATTTTTTTCTGCATTTCATTTGATATTTTTCAATTTCAAACTAACTCAATTTGAACTATGGAAAGATACACAATCGAGCAACGCATTAAAGTTATTGAGGCTTATTATGAAAATTGATGTTCAAATTAAAATGCATATCGTGCAGTTCGTGATTTTTTCGGTCAATTTTATCGTCCAAATGTGCGTCCAAACGGTAAAATCGTGCAAAAAAAATTAAGTAAACCGGGTCTGTAGGAGATGTGAAAACACTAGTGCATGCTCGTACAGCTCGTACTGTGGAAAATATTGCTGCAGGATAGTGTGGCTGAAGAGCCGTCCACCCCAACTCGTCGTCGTGATCAACAATTGCACCTCTCACGTTTTCACCCCAGTGGATTCGTCAATAAGCAGAATTGCCACATTTGGGTGAAATCCAAGAGTGATTGTCAAAAAACCAATGCACCCACAAAGAGTGACTGTTTGGTGCGGTTTATGGGCTGGCGACATCATCGGACCGTATTTTTTCCAAAATGAGGCCCGAATTGGAAGATATGGATGTTGACGATATATGGTTTCAACAGGACGGTGCCACTTGCCACACAGCTAACGAAACTATGTCTCGTTTGCGCGACAAATTCAATGGCCGTGTTATCTCACGTGGTGGCGATGTCAATTGGCTGCCAAGATCATGTGATTTGACACCGTTGGACTTCTTTTTTTGGGGTAATTTGAAAGAAAAGGTGTACGTCGGTAAGCAAGCAACAATTCAAAAGCTAAAGCATGAGATAATTCTGCACATTAACGGCATAGAACCTCAATTATGCCTCAGCGTCATCGAAAATTTGGACCATTGGATGGAGGTGTGCCGCCGAGGTCGTGGCGGCCATTTGGCCGATATTTTGTTCCATTTATAATTGAAGCATACCAATATTATCATAATAAAAATAAATGACAATAATTTCCTAAATAATTTGTGTTTTATTCAAAATCAACATCGGCCCTTAAATGGAATTTAGTAAAAACAAGTACGGAAAGGGCCGACTATATGATACCCTACACCACTCCCTGCATATATACCTAGTTTGAATAATAATCCCGTTTAAATTATACAATAAATTACACAGTGCAACATGAAAAATATAACCCTATACGGACTCTACTACGTGATAAAAGACCGGTGTCTGCCAGTTTTGCCCAAAGTCATGCACTTTTTTACCTCTTGCAATAAAAAGCAAAAATTGTGAAACTTCATGTTCAAGGTCAAAATTGCAAAAATCTTAAAAAAATGATTTTTTTAACCTTTTCCCCTGTTCAGGTCCATAGGTAACAAACCGCTCAAAATTCAAGGAAACAATCGACTACAAAAATGTACCTAAGATCTCAAGAAAAATCTGTACTCTGAAAGAAGTGAACCCTATAATAAGTTAAAATGAACTAAAATTTAAGTAAAGTAAGTAAGTAAAATTTTGCGGAAATTTTCCTCAATCTAAGTAAATTTTTACTCGAACCAAGTAAGTTTTTACTAAATCTAAGTAAAATTTTACCGAAATTGTCCTAAATCTAAGTACATCTTTTCTAAAACTAATAAATTTATACTCAAATCAAGTACATATTTACTTGAACTGAGGAAAATTTTGCTGATTTTTTTCTCAAAAAAGTACATTTTTACTTAAACTTATTCTACTTAATACAATTAAAAAAGTTAACTTAAAATAAGTTCAATTTAACTAAAAAATGCAAAACTATATATATTATATATATTCTCAAATTTAATAATTATATATATTTCTCAAACGTTTCATGATACGTCTACCATAAATACTTGAGCTATTATTTCATTATTGCAAGGTTGTTTAAAAAATAATTGAATTATTTATGAAGTAAGTCTCTGCAAACGAACGGGAATTGCTTCTTAGATTAATATTCAAGAATTTCCTAAACAATTTCAAGTGATTTTGTATAACTTCATTAATACTTAAATGTATGAATAACTCGGCATAAATTTCTGTATACACATTAACTTAATTTGAAGAAAAAGCTCATTTTTTAGTTAAAATTTCCGAAACGGATTTTTTCCATGCAACAATTCACAAACATTTTTTCTTACTTGAAACCTTGGATATTGTATTCCACAGAACTATAAATTTACTCAATTGTAACAATTTTCTATTAGATTGAAATATTTTTAAGTAAATTTACTACCCTATTTCTTGTAAATGATCTATTTGCTATGACTTTGAAATAAGGAAAATTTACACATACTTAGTTAATTTTCCTATTTTTAATTTTTACTAAACAGTATTATAATTGTTAAACTAAATTGGAGTATGGATTTTACTCAAATTTAGATATGCCATTTTTCTGAGTGTGGCATACATGATCGAATATATACTTCCTAGGAATGATTTTTAACACCGTTTAGGTAGGAAAAATATATCATGCAGCACAGTTTCTGTTAATGGTCAGTCCGACTATAGTGCGTATGAGTGACATTATCCTAAATCAATAGCACGTATACGCTACCTACACACGCGATTCTCACCTTGAAGATGAAGTTTTTTTTTGATTTTATATTTTCACAATTTTTGTTATTTATGACAAGAGGTACAACTTTGCCTAAGAGAGTAAATCAAAATTCAAACGGTTTTACAAGATATGAGCTTGAGAAAATGATCACTTTTTTGAAAAAGTGACACCGAGGCCCTAAATCTTTGGCGGCCCATAAAAAAGTACATGACTTTGGGCAAAACTGGGAGACATGGGTCTTTTTTTGGTCTTTTTATCACGTAGTGATGTCCGTATATGGTTATATTTCCATGAAATAAAAAATTACACACAGTGTTCTACTATAAATGCTTCTTTAGATAAATTTAAAGAATATAGCAAAATTAATGGCCATTTTTTGCATTTTGTTACTCATAAGTTTTCTCTAATCTGTTATTTTACAATCAACCGAACATTGCAACAGTCTGAAAATAAATATGTTCAATTTAACGCTTTTAGTACATGTAGATATTAACATCACTACATTTATCATAGTTTCTTTTGATTATCATATGTCAATTTATTGATTCATATTTCTTTCAATTTGTTGTTCAATGTTCGTTTGACTGGAAAAGAGCCGCTACATTTAATTGACAATTTAGACTTTTTCATAAGTAAAAATCACTTTTGAAATCCTTTTCAATGTAACTCCTCGAACTATCTGTCTCCGAGTGATCTAACGGAATTGTACTACGTTTAAAATTTATAGTTAAGAAAAGCTCAAATGAAGTAATAACGGGCACATAAATAAAATTCAGTGTGAATTCGAAAGATGACTGTTTTATTTCATCCAGAATGAAGATAACAGTGAAGTCTGCCATTCTGCAATTGTGAAGGAGAATCCGTAAATTTGGGTACGTATTCCTCCTCTGACTAGATAGGAATTCTTCTGGACGGGTAGTCTCAAATTTACTCCCGCAAATATAGATCTCGCAAATATAGATCTTAACCAAGTCGTTGACAATTCCCGTCAACTCCGAACATAGAGACCCGAAACCCGGTAATTTATACAGTGTCAGTGGCGGCCAATTGACATCGCCACCACGTGAGATAACACGGCCATTGAATTTGTCGCGCAAAAGAGCCATTGTTTCTTTAGCTGTGTAGCAAGTGGCACCGTCCTGTTGAAACCACATATCGTCCACATCCACATCTTCCAATTCGGGCCATAAAAAGTTCGTTATCATCTCACGATAGCGAAGACCATTCACAAAAACTGAAGAAGTTAAAGAAGTAAGCTTATAATATTTCCCAATTTTGTTCGAGCGTATAGCGTCCCATTTTGCATGTGTCAAACATAAATCTGAGAATAAAAAAATATACTATTAAAAAATATCGCCAATGGACCTCAAGCTGGGCAGTAATGTTTGGAGTCAATTTCGAAAGATTTCACTGTGCGGAACTTTGAGTTTGCCTCATGGAACGCAGCTTTGTGATCCACACCATTAGTTTGCAACTAGCATTCATGCAAATAAGTTGTTCGCAATGTCGTTGTCGCATGGTTTCGTTTGTTCGCAATGTTACAAACCAATTCAAAAAGATTGTGAGATTACTTGCAATGTGTGTCAAATAAAATTTCATAAACTTTGTGCGAAAGTGGATAATGAAAGAGCGGTCAATGCACTAATTGATTATGAAAACATTGTTTATAATTGCGACAATTGTTTACAGTCGTCGTGTGAATTATTGAAAAAAATAAGTTTGCTCTCAAATGAAATAAAAGAGTTAAAATCTATGTTTACTCTATTTCTCAACAACAAAACAAATAGAAATGCATCTCATCTCAGCTTGCCTGCTACTAAAACCGGTTTGGAGAGTAGAGAGAGAGAGAGTACTGTTGCTGATAATGTTCTGTTTGCTGTTGCTGCTTCTAGTGGTGATGCTGTGCTTAATAACAACAATGTTGATGCTGTCGTGGGTGCTTCTGCTTCAAGAACAGATGATGTTGTTGCGTCTGCATCTAATCCTGAAGATTTCTCTGATGCTCTCAGTGATGCTGTCCGTGATTTAAATGCTAATGAGAATTGGAAGAATGTGACAAGAAGAAAACGAAAAGAACGTGTTGTTGTTGGTGAAAATACCAATGCAGAGTTGGATGTTGTGGTCATGAGGAAATGGGTGCATTTGTCTTCGTTCAAACCAACTGTTACGGAAGATCTAGTTATTGCTTATGTTGCAAAACATTTGGATATTGATAAAAGTCATATCTCTTGTTATAAGCTTGTAAAGAAGGATGTATCGGTAGATAATTTAAAATTTGTTAATTTTAAGCTTGGAATATCTCCAGCATTTTATAATGAGCTGTTCAAATCTCAATTATAGACAGCGGATGTTAAAGTACGACCATTTAAGGTTTTTCAGGCAAAGAAGCCTCTTCAAGCAATAGCTTGAAGTGCAATTCTTTAAAGATTTATCATCACAATGTTTCTGGTATGAGAACCAAAACTTCATTGTTTAGTTCGTATACATATCATTGTGATTATGACGTTTATGTTATTACTGAAACTTGGTTAAATAGCAATTTTTTTGATGATGAATTTTTTAGTACGAATCTGTACAATGTCTATCGAAAGGATAGGGATGAAATGTCTACAGGTTGTATTAGAGGTGGTGGCGTTTTAATAGCTGTGAAAAGGTGTATTTCTTCTAGAGTTGTTCCGTTAAATGATGGAAACTTGTTGTATGATCAATTAACTGTCATAATTGAATCTTCAAGTGCAAATTTGTATTTGTGTGTTTCGTATATTCCTCCGAATAGTTCTGATGCTACATATATGGGTCATATTCAGAATTTTTTATATTTGGCCGAGAGTATGAGACATATTGATTGCTGCTGCTTTCTTGGCGATTTTAATTTAAGTGATATTATATGGTCTAAAACTCAAAATACTGAAAGCTTTCTTCCCGATAATGTAAATAAACCTTTTGAAATTAACTCTCTATTTAGTCTTGATTTGCTACAAGTAAACTGTGTTTATAATAGACTGAGGAAAATGTTGGACTTAATTTTTGTAAGTTCTGATTTAAATTGTTCTGTTTCAGAATGCGCTTTTCCAATTTCTCCTGCGAATACTTATCATTCGGCTTTAGAAATCGGAATAAAGTTTTATGAATATTTACCCACTTATGATCGTTATGAAGTTCATTATGATTATAACACATGTAATTTTGATGCTTTAAACTCATTACTTTCTAATATTAATTGGAATGTTGTATTAGATAGTGATATTGTAGGAATTTGTTATGATAAATTTTTAAAAAAAATTACTGAAATTTTTAAAAGTAATATTTCTCTGTTAAAACCTAGGGCTTCCAAACTACCATGGTACACTAAGGGATTGAAAAGGCTGAAAAATCTTAGAAATAAATTTTATAAGAAATTTAAAGCGAATCATGATATCAATGATGAAATATTGTATGTTCATTATATGAGAGAATTTAATTTTCTCAATAAATTTTTATACAATCAATATATTATGGGTTATAGCGAAAGTATTAAGTCCGATCCTAAAAGGTTATGGCGTTTTATTAAGTCAAAGAAAAATTGTTCTTCTATTCCTTCGTCCATGTTATATGAACAGAAGTTTTCTAATTCTCTGTTGGAATCAGCCAATCTCTTTAAAGACTATTTTCTATCCACGTTTTGTGATGTGTCTCCTCATGTTAATGAATCTATGTTTGATAATATTTCATCTTTTGCATATAACTCTAACTTGCACTTTTTTGATGAAGATATTTATTCAGGCATTTCAAAACTGTCAATTTCAATACAATTTCATACTTTGTCTTAAAAGAATGTTGTGAATCGTTAATCTTACCACTTAAGATAATATTCACGAAATCTTTATGTTGTGGCTATTTTATACAAAAGTGGAAGAAAACTGTAGTTGTTCCAATATTTAAATCTGGTCAAAAAAATAATGTAATTAATTATAGACCCATTTCAAAATTGTCAAATATTGCCAAACTTTTTGACCACATAATTTGTGATAAATTGTCTTTTAGATTTAAGAGCTATATAAGTCCTGCTCAACATGGGTTTTTCCATGGAAGGTCTACAACTAGCAATTTAGCAGTTTTTACAAAATATTGCATTTCCAATTTTGAGAGTGGTGTTCAAGTGGACACTATATATTCTGATTTCTCAAAAGCTTTCGACAGAGTTCCTCATAATATATTATTATATAAATTAATGAAAATTGGCTTTCGTTCGGAAATTATTGATTGGTTTCGAACATATTTAATAAATAGACACTGTTCGGTATTTTTAGATGGTTTCTATTCAGATACTTATATTCCAACTTCTGGTATCCCACAAGGAAGTGTATTGGGTCCGTTGTTATTCAATATTTTTGTTAATGATATTAATTGTTGTTTTTTGAATTCTAGGCATCTTATGTATGCTGATGATTTAAAGATTTTCAGGACTATTCGATCTTTTAGTGACATACAGTTATTGCAGGATGATATTGATAGATTTTCCCTTTGGTCTACTTATAATGGTCTTCCAGTCAACTATTCTAAATATATGACTTTCCACAGATGTCGTAATCCAATAATTTCTCAATACAATATTCCAAGTCATAATTTGGATGTTGTGTTGGAAAAGATTGATTTAGGTGTTTTGTTCGACTACAAGTTAACTTTCCTCAGTCATCTAAATTATATTATCCCTAAGGCTTATTCAGTTATGTATTTCATACGTAGGAATACTGCTGAATTCTCAGATCCTTATACGAAAAAGGTTTTATATTGTTCCTTTGTTCGGTCAAAAATTGAATATGCTTCTTTCATTTGGAGCCCAAATGCTTCAGTACATAGTTACCGTGTTGAGAAAGTTCAGAAAACGTTTATGAAGTTTGCTTTAAGCTCTTTAAATTTTTCTGCACCAATTCCATCGTACGAAAGTAGATGTTTACTTCTTTCTTTAAAGTCTTTGTCCTCTAGAAGAGATATAGCTTCACTGTTGTTTTTACATGGTATTATAAATGCCACTGTGGATTGTCTAGAGTTACTTTCTCTCATTCAGTTTAGTGCGCCGTCACGATCTTTGAGACATTACTACCCTTTTCATATTGATAGACATTTTTCTAATTATGCTTCCAATGAATCCTTAATTAGATCGATGAAACTTTATAATTCTATTTGTGAATTTGTAGATTTTACTACTTTTAGTCTTATTTTTAAAAAATTGTTAAATAATATAATTAATTAAGTTTTTTATTGTTATTAATAATATTATTATTGAATTGTAATACATTGCTGGTCTGTAAGGAGTTATTTCCATAGACTTAATAAATGAAATGAAAATGAATAATTTGGATTAAACCTGGGTTAATAAAAGGATAAACTTCTTGTTGTGAAATTCCTCCCTGGCCTACGCAATCTCTTTTTTTAGCACCAACAACAACGACAACATCACTTCTAATATGTTGTGGCAAGTGTAACACGAACAACCAACTGTATGTAGCTGCCAACGCCAGCAGCATGCAGTTGCAATCCAACCACCACTGTTGTGAATGTTGTTGTAAATTTAAACGCAAAAACATTTCAAGACTTAAGTGCATTTTAAGTGGCTGCGGAAATGGTTGCCATACTTTACAAAGCCAGCCCCGCAAACATGGACGGCAACAGTCACCAACACCAACACCTATACCACGAACAACAACCATAATGCCATGTGGATGTTGGTGTTTGCTGTTGTGCTTGTTGCAACTTGTGGTTGTTGCCGATTGTTGAAACTTTCTTGTGACACTGGAGTTTGTGGCAAAGAAATCGTCAACGTTAGCTGTTGTTGCTTTTGCTCTTGTTTTAATGATTTTAAGGCAAATGGAGTTAACGTCGTCGAAGTCTTTGTAGCAGCTACAAAATCCCAGCTATCGTCGTTGCCCTTCTCTTCTTTGCTTTTTCTTCCCGCCGAAGTCTCAACATCAAAGACTTGGCCAAAAGGGTTTGACGGTTGATGGGTGGAGTGGCACGACAAAACTTCTTCACAGCAACATGTCAACTTCGTCATCATTAACATTGATTGTGTCATGTAATACATCACATGCCACATGCTATATGCCACATGGTAGTATGTTGTTGTTGCAGTACTACTTATGAATTTGTATGTTCATGTTGTTCACTGTGCTGTAGTCCTTTTTACGATTCGCCTTTTTATATTTTTTGCTCCATTTGCATAATATATATACGAGTATGCATATATATATTCATGAGGATATTTTTAGAATCCTTCGTTTTTTGGCCTTCATCGTAAATGCTAGAAACACTCATAGAATGGAACAAGTGCGTGTTTGTGAGCTCAGCGAATTGTATTAATATTTTAATTGCATATTACTCATACGCACTCTAGCACTTGAGACACACCTTTCGTAGAACGCTGAAGCACTCGATGGAATGGAAATGTAATAAATGTTTTAGAGAACATTGAACCTCTTTGACAGCAGGTGTCAATAACATTTTCAGGTACAAATACATTATTTGCTAAAGGGTTTTCCAAAAAGAATCAAAACCCACACGCTAATAACAAGTACACACATTCATTGGAAATACAAATAAAAAATCGCAAAAATACTCCAGCCATCCAACGAAAATAAAGTTGGGATTGTTTAATGATTTTTTGCAAAATGTTTCATTCCTAGAACAAACCCTCGAACAGTGGGATCTTTTTTCGATGCAAAATTCATAACATCGGAGCTAGTGAACACATTTACAAAAGTAAAATTTTGTTGGAAACAAGTAAGGAAAGGCTAAAGTCGGGCGGGCCGTCTATATAATACCCTACACCACTCCCTGCATATGTACCTCGCTTTGATTACTAAACCCAGGTATTTCATGGAATCGCACCGACATTTCAAAAGGGGGCCTATAGCAACATTTTGGGCCTGGTCCAAAACATGGGCCTATATATTTCTCATTCACGGTAGTTGACAAATATTTGATGAAGATCCAATTGAAGATGTAGTTTCTAGTGCTGTAATAGATCAGAATGGGCCCCATTTGGGTTATACCAAAGTATGAACATATGGGCATCTCCCAAACAAGTAAGGAAGGGCTAAAGACGGACGGATTTTCAATCTCATTACAATTCAATTCGGTAAAAAAGGGAAATCGGGAAGGATTTTTGCATCCTGTAAATATATATATTTGACAAAAAATGTTAAACCGGAAAGGACATTTGCATGGGGGTATATTGAAACCTGGAACGATATGACCCGCTTTCAACATGCATGTTTATTTTTGAAATATAATACGTAAAGTTTGGCCAAAATCGGTTAAACATTCGGGAGCAACATTTGAATGAGGGCTATATCTAAATCTGAACCGATCTTATCCACTTTCACAATAGGTTTTTTAGTTGGATTATAAGATGTTGTGCCAATTTTAAAGAAAATCGGGTACAATATGTGGTTTCTAAAGCGGAAAAAGTGAAATAGGGCGCGTCATTTGTATAGGGGCTATATCCAAATCTGAGCCGATCATACCCACTTTCAGCATAGGTGTTTCCAGTTCTATTATATAATGTTGTGCAATTTTAAAGAAAATCGAGTACAATATGTGGTTTCTAGAGCGGAAAAAGTCAAATTGGGAGCGACATTTTTATGGGGGCTATATCTAAATCTGATCGGTTCAGATTCCAAATACTAATGTTGCTCCCGAATTTTTAACCGATTTTGGCCGAACTTTACATATTATCTTTCACTAATAAACATACATGGTGAAAGCGGGTCACATCGTTCCAGGTTTCAATATACCCCCATACAAATGTCCTTTCCGATTTAACATTTTTATTGAAACACATACATTTACAGGATTCAAAAATCCTTCCCGATTCACTTTTTTACCGAATTCGCGGCCAGAAATTCTCCCTGGCGTTGTCTGAAAATTGTCTATCTGTTGCTGTTCTTCGCCGGTCTTAATATCAGCACCCAATTTGGAGCCATTGTCAACAGTCTATTCACCAGTCAACCCTATTTTCAGCAATTCGAGACACTTGATGAGCTGCTACATTCACCAGTCAAAATTCTTCTCGATGACTTGGAAGCAAAAAACATAAGTGTTACCACGACTACTACCTACGTCGTCAAAATGCGAAACAGCTTCAACACCTCTTTCGCTTATTTCCTCTTTTCTACCGGCTGGGATGTGTACACATGCCAGCAACAGTATTTTACGTATAAAAAGTTGTGCACCTCAAAGCATTTATTACTCTACGATAGTATGCCTTTTGCCGTACGCTTGCAATTGCATACACCATACAAGGAACCGATGGACTATCTTATCCATCGGGTGCATGAGCTGGGTTTGATGGAGGCCTGGAAGACCAGCACATTCGTGGATATGCTGAAATTGAAACGAGTCTCTATCAGGGATCACAATCCGCCGATCGGTAGAAGGGTCTTTAACGCGAATGATTTCTTTTGGATTTGGATGATTGTGGTGGTTGGTTTGGCTGTCAGTGGTATTTATGCTGGACCTGTTGATAGGTCACCGGAAGAGTTGATCGAATATGCAATTTTGATTTAATGTAATTTTCATATCATTAAATAAATGTTGTACTTATTCACTCTAGCATTCGTTTTAGTTTCATATATCCTTTAGATTTAAAATTATAAATAGGTCGTTAGCTCAGAACCAGCAAGTAAGAAGAAAATAACATTTTTTTCAGACTGCATTCGAAATCGAGAATAGCTCGTAATATATACATTAATATAGCTGAACCCCCGTCCACTTCGTTAGGCAAAAAAACAAACCTTTCCTTATTTGTTTTATTTGTTATGGTGTGTATAATTGACTTCTTTATATTTTGGTATTTGATAAAGTTTTTACAATCACTTGAAGCGTATCAAATATGACAGGTATTGTATAATATAACAGGCATGGCCACTTCCACTACCTCCCACAAAAATCACCCTAAACTACGTAAAATTAAAGCCGCTATAACCTTTACAGAAATAATCGGAATACTGTGAAATTTGACATCTCGTAATGCTTTTATAGATAGTACATTCGCATGGAATATGGGCGATATTGCCACAGCCCTTCTGTTACCTCACTCACAAAGTGACAAAGGTTACAATAAAACCAATATAATATCCATACATCAAAATCATTTGCAATCTGATAGTTGAAATTGTTTTTATAATCACTTTAAAATTAAAAAATCGCTTTATGCTAGGTAAAATTAAATGTTTTATAACTCCTTTGCCGGTGCTTGAAATCTATTATGATTTTATATTTGATTATGCATATACAATTGTTAAGAAATGTGGAAGCTAGGTCCAATTTGTACAAACTTCTTGTACCTCCCTCAAACATACTCCGGCGCTAATCAAGATTTAAATCCTTCCATACACATGTTCTCTGAGGGTGAGCCCGAACTTAACGCCTTTTTTACTCATTCTTATTTATTTTTGATCTAAAATAACATATATTTATAACACTTATATTCGGTTTTGTATTGATTGTTTTTCATGATCAGTACTTTTCTTAATTTTATCTCTCAAAAGCAGTTTTGCCAAGCCCCTCCCGCACACAATGATTTTTTTATATATGTAGACTATAGGTCCTCCTTGTGTGAAGTTCCAAAACGAAACAAGTTTTATAATATGTAAGCCACTCATTCATTACCGCCTAATTTGAAATTTCAAGACTATTGTTGCCATTTTTTAGGACTTGTAAAATAAATCTGGGAGATTAATCACGGAAAGTTACAACGTTATCCAACAAACCAAAATCATAGAATTTTATTTTGAACATCATCGATCAATAATTCAAACTCAACGAGCCTATCGTCGCCATTTTAATGTGCGGAATTCACCCTCCGAATCAATGATTCGACGCTTAGTGAGACAGTGAGAGATCTTCCACGAAGCGGAAGACCACGTTCTGTAATTAATGTAGGAAATATTCAACGCGTTCAGGAGAGTATTGAGGAGAATCCTGAAACATCAACTCGAAGGCGCTCTGCCGAGGCGCGATACCGAGATATGCTCCAAATGTGTTAAGGCCAGCTCTTTCTAACAATCTACAGATATGGTTGCAACAAGATGGGGCCACTGCACACACTGCTCGAACCTATATGCACCTCATAAGGGAGATTTTTGGCGATAAATTCAGCATTCAATTTGCCGGCCCGCTCGTCGGATTTAATAGCACCTGGTTATTTCCTTTGGGGATATTTAAAAGAGATCAATAACACTACTCAACAAAATGAAAAAAATTTCATGTACTCCGGATGCGATAATTTTTTCTGTGTAGATAACCTTGACATGAGCTCGAAAAACGCAATAAAAAATTTTTTTTTCGTTTGGTTTTTTTATTTTTTTTTTTTAAATTTTAAAATTTTTTTTTGGTTAATTTGTTTCGTCCGGCATAACTCGGGAACCACTAGCCCGATTTAATTGAATTAAATTTTAAAAAATTTAAAATTACAATTCCCTTAATCTGTTCATATATTGTTTTCCTATACAAGCAACAGTTTCCAAGTTAAAAATGAATATATAAAGGAAAAAACTTATTTTTTGCCTAAAGATTTAATTTTTTTTTTTTAAATCCATAAAAAATCCAAAATGAAAAAAAATGTCAAATCTTATTACTTTTACGTGAAGTCACATAACCTATGAGCAAAATGAGACAAAGATCATGAAAATCGATGCACGCGTTTCGCTTTTATTCGCAATTGAGTAAAGGTATGAATTTCAAAAATTTGCTCGACATATGCACAACTTTGTCTATGGTAAGGTTTTTTCTTTTTTATTACAAAAAAAATTAAAATTTGTTGGGTGACAAAAATATATGACTTTAAATTAAAAAACAATTCGATATATGTACAAGAAATTATCCTAAGGATATCAACATTAATTAATTATAAAAAAGTTTTAAAAAAAAAATATCTAAACACAAAAATAAAAACCTTCAAATTAAAAATAATTATGTGCTTTTGTCTTTCTTTTATATTGTTGTGGGTCTGTTTCTCTTATCAGGAACCAGATATAGTCCCCCATCATAGCTTCGTTCCTAAATCCTTGGTATCGGTGCTCAATTTCTTTCATTTGCTGATGAAAACGCTCACCATGCTCGTCACTCACATCGCCCAGGTTGTCCGGAAAGAAGTCCAAGTGCGAGTGTAGAAAATGTATCTTAAGCGACATATTTGCTCTAATTTTTTTTATAATTTTGGAGTAGTTGTTCGACGATCTCTCTGTAATTTGAGCTTTTGTTGTTTCCAAGAAATCCGGAAACAATTTGCCGAAATGAGTTCCAAGCTGCAGCTTCATTTGGTGATAAAATGTGCTCAAACTGTTGGTCTTGCAACAACTTTTTAATTTGCGGACCGTCGAAAACGCCTTCCTTAATCTTTGCCGATGAAAGGTGAGGAAAAATGGTTTTTAAATAGGCGAACGCTTCGCCATCTTTGTTGATAGCTTTCACGAAGTTTTTTATGAGTCCGAGCTTTATGTGAAGAGGTGGGAGAAAAACATTTTCCTTTTTTATGAGTGGTGTATATTTCACGTTGTCGCTGCCGGGGATGAAGTTAACTCTTTCTGTCCAACTCCTCCTGGTGTAATGATGTTGACGATCGCGGCTGTCCCAAAGGCAGAGAAAACAACAGTACTTTGTGAATCCACCTTGTAATCCACAAAGGATACCGATAACCTTAAGGTCGGCACAAACTTTCCAATCGTGCCTCTCATAGTTAAGGCACTTTAGTAGATTGTCCATGACTTCGTATGTTTCCTTGGTGTCAACGGCATGAGCAATTGGAATCGAAGGTTTCTCGTTGCCGTTGTGCAGTAAAATTGCTTTGAGGCTCTGCATGTTGCTGTCGATGAAAAGACGCCACTCTCCTGGATCGTAAGAGTACCCGAGTTCACCAAATAATCCGGGAATGTCCTTACAAAAACAGATGTTGTCTTTTTTTGTGTAGTACCTTGCGTATGGTTCATGACGCTTCCTGTAGATTGTTGTCACCACACCAGGAGCCAAGAAACCGAACTGTTGCATGCGCGATGCATGCAACTCTGCATCTTCCTTGGAGAGTTTCAATTCTCTAACCCAATCGTTCAGTTCTGCTTGGGAACATAAGCGTTGACCTCCATGCAATGTATATGTTGACTCGCATTCTGATGTGGTTTCTACTGTCTCCGGATCTGATGTTGGATGTATCGCCTCATTATTAGATGCCCATCTTGAAACGGACGGTTGCGGGTCCACTGGTTCTTCGGAAAATGGCACTGGAAAATTCACTGTTGAAACAGCAGCGTAAGTCCATCGTATATTTTTTCCCACGCCTGTTTTTTTGCTAAGACAGAAGTAGCAATCTGTTACATGGCAAAGCGGAGCTCTCCAAAGCATTGGCATGATGATTCTCGGCTGTCGTCTGAAAGAATTTCAATAATAAGTTATATATGTTCTTGAATTTCGTAATCTACACTTACCTTGAGTCAGCTAGCTGTACGTAGCACCTTGGACATAGAGCACTTGGTGTCCACCGCTCATCTATGTTTGAGACCTTTAAATTGAAGCTCTCTTCAAATGAATCTCTCAATTTAGGTGAAAAACAACGCTTGTTTTTTTCAGAAACGTATTCTCCGCACATGTAACAAAAATTACTTGGATTGGTATTGCATTCAAATCCTCGCGAACGTTTGCTCATTTTAACTATCGCGTTCGTCGACACTTGTTGAATGAGTAAAATCGATCAATGAAGACCTATTTATACAGTGTATTGTTTAGTATTTTACTGACAGGTACTTATAAATGGGTGCATATTTTTTTACGGTGGCTACATACCTGTTTCACCATGTGTGAGTCTTAAATTTTCCGAATAATGACCACCCTTAAATGTGGGTTGCATTTCTGTAAAAAAATCATACAGGTAGCCAACGGAAAACCCAAATAATTAAAAAAGTCCCCTTTCCTTTTTTCCTTTTAATTGTTCACGCACATTTATTAGCGTTTATTACTTTGCTTACGCAATCATAAAAATTAAATAACCCTTTGTTTATTCCGTTTTGTTAATTCTGAGAATCAAAAAAAAAAGAAAAAACCTTACCATAGACAAAGTTGTGCATATGTCGAGCAAATTTTTGAAATTCATACCTTTACTCAATTGCGAATAAAAGCGAAACGCGTGCATCGATTTACATGATCTTTGTCTCATTTTGCTCATAGGTTATGTGACTTTACGTAAAAGTAATAAGATTTGACATTTTTTTTCATTGTGGATTTTTTATGGATTAAAAAAAAAAAAATTAAATCTTTAGGCAAAAAATAAGTTTCTTCCTTTATATATTCATTTTTAACTTGGAAACTGTTGCTTGTATAGGAAAACAATATATTAACAGATTAAGGGAATTGTAATTTTAAATTTTTTAAAATTTAATTCAATTAAATCGGGCTAGTGGTTCCCGAGTTATGCCGGACGAAACAAATTAACCAAAAAAAAAAATTTTAAAATTAAAAAAAAAATAATAAAAAAAACCAAACAAAAAAAAAATTTTTATTGCGTTTTTCGAGCTCATGTCAAGGTTATCTACACAGAAAAAATTATCGCATCCCGAGTACATTTTGACTGTTGACTAGTGTAATCAATTGATCAAGAGATCAATAAACCCAGAACCCTTGAACAGTTGAAAGAGAATATTCGAGCCAAGATAATAGCGTTGCAGCCAGTTACTCTGATTCGTGTTATGGAAAATGCTCTTGAAAGAGCTCAACTCTGCGCGGCTGAGAATGGTGGTCACTTACGTGGCGTAATCTTTCACACGTAAATTTAAAAAATCTACAGATATTATATTTTATTATTATTTTGTAAGAAAAATAAATTGAAATTAAAAATTAAATAAGTAATGATTGTTTTAAACCCCATCGCAACTTTTGCCGCACCCAGTATATTAAACCTACTTTTCATTCGTTTCAAAGCTGATTTGATAAGGTATAAATCTTGGGAGCTCAAAATTTTTCAAAACTTCAGTCGGAGATGTGAACAATATTCAAAATTTTGTTTATGTTTCGTGATTAAAATTGTTAAAGACAAAATTGATAAATTGTTGGTCGTCGAATGCCTTTATTTTTTTGTTTATATTTATTTTTTTGTGAACATCATATCAAAGAACTGAAGAATACATCTCTAAATCATGCAAAAGAAATTCCCTTGTTCTGTTCTTTACAGAATTACTATATTTAACTTTTTGACCTTTCAATTTAATTACATTAAAAAGCCAGACATTTAATTTGTTTGATACGGCAATTCCAATTCCAATGTTAAGCATAACAGCAAAAAAAAGAAGTGGCTTAAAATGATTAAAAAGTCATTACAAAAGACATTACAAGCTACATAAAACATTTTGGCAAATTACATATCACTCATACGCCACTGTTGCCTGTTTTTTCTTGCAGTCGACATTCGTAGACCGAAAAACAAGTCACGGGGAAATACATGACAGGACAGGCTCTGCGCTGTTAATGGAGTTTTCATTCGAGAGTCGAAAGTCAAATTGAATATTAACCTTGTATTTTAGGTAAAATTCATACCCAACAAGTCCCCTATCGCTTAGCGGCGCTGCCAACTCTTGTCATGCGAAACAACACTCTCTCACTCACTCACTACCGTGGGATAATGTTATCATTAATCTAACCCACATCATTTGCAATTACAAATGCCAAGCCAGACAAAAGAACAAGTTTCAAACAAGCAGCACAGCAGCAAACAAAAAAAGAGCAACAACCTCGGAACATCCAAAATTTTTTTTTTTCACATCCATCTCCTCCTCACCCTCCATCAACGGACTCTAACTTCAAATTAAACTCTTCACTTTTGCAAACATACTGCCATCCTGCAGCCAAAGCTGTGGAGCAAAAGCCAAAAGTAATGTGGACGTAAAAAGCGCGTTGGAAAATGATGCAAACAAGTTCACAAAACGACAGAAATGTCTTGCAACGTAGCACAGTGGTTGCAAATGGAAGACACACTGGTGAAAATCTCTACAAAACTACTGAACCCAATCCCATAAATTGTGATAAAGATGTGTGGGAAGAGAACAGGACTTTCAGAAATGTATAAGACCAATTTTTTTGGGGGAATATGGATCTTCATTTGACGAAGAAACTCTACTAATGGTGGCTTTCGAGTCGGCACAGATCATCAATATTTTGTATCGATACATTTTTATTATACCCTCGACCTCCAGGATGGGGGTATACTAACTTTGTCATTCCGTTTGTAACACCTTGAAATATCGACCTGAGACCCTATAAAGTATATATATTCTTGATCGTCATAAAATTCTAAGACGATCTAGCCATGTCCGTCCGTCCGTCCGTCAGTCTGTTGAAAGCACGCTAGCATCTAAACGAAAGGAGCTAGAACGTTCAAATTTTCCATAAATGCCGAAACGGGACGAAATCGGCCCAAAGGGAAAAATTTTTCCCTCACAAGGACTAAACATACCCATAATAATCCCTAATATTTTAGCGTATTAAAGCATGTTTTTTGAATATGTCTGTTTATATTTGCTTGATATTTGGTATGCACAATCCCCTTATAGCAAAAACGTGCACCATAAAGTGATTCTTATTTGTAGGGGGTGAAATGGGGCAAAAAAGCGATAAAAATGGTACATATTAAACGACAACAGCTAGAAACACGATTCGGTGTGTACATTCCTCTAATTAAGTAGATACATAATATAAAAGTATTTTTTCCAAATTCGCACTTTCAAGGGATACAATGGGTACCGAGGGATAAAAATGGTACCAACCTAACGGCTACACCTAAAATAATCAAATTCGGTGTATACATTCCTCTGATTGCATAGACAAGTGCAATACACGGATTTTTCAAAATTCGTACTTTTTGGGGTTAAAATGAAAAAAAGGGATAAAAATAGTACCAATCAAATGACCGCAGCTAGAGTCATGAAATTCGGAGTATACATTCCTCTGACTGTGTAGACACGGAAAATAAACTGATTTTTCGATATTCGTACTTTTTGGGGTCAAAATAGAAAAAAGGGATAATAATAGTACCCACCAAATGACCTCAGCTAGAGTCATGAAATTCGGAGTATACATTCCGCTGACTGCGTAGACACGGAAAATAAACGGATTTTTCGAAAGTCATACTTTCAAGGGATACAATGGTACAGAGGGATAAAAATAGTACCAACTAAACGACTACAGCTAGAATGATGAAATTCTGAAATTCAAATGGGCGCAGCTGGAATCATGTGTTTTGCATGTGCTTGGCTATATTAAAAAATTTTTATTTTCCTGCAACTTCTGTGGAATGCAATCCATGGTGGAGGGTATATAAAGTTCGGCCCGGCCGCATTTTCTAATACCTCTTTTCCCCCTTAGCAACCACTGTGCAACGCATCATGCCCAACTTGTTTTCAAAATACTAGCACTAAAGTGACTGTCACCTGTCAACACAACCTTCGAACTGGAAACAAAAAAACACGAATCTCCGACAAAACAAAAACAGCAACAACAACGAAGAGCTAGAGTTACCCGAAACACATTAACAACAATATGTTCGTTCGTGTTTTGAAGTGGCTCAAAACACCAACTTTACATTTCAGTCAAAATGAAAGAGAGCCAAAAAACGAGGGAAGAACGAAACACAAAAAAAAAACACCGACAGGAGGAGGGACAGACTGACAGACACGAGAATAAAACAAAAAAGTTCAGTACATCAAATGTACATTAGTGCGGTAGTTAAATGAATTCAATGTACAATTTTTCAAAATTACAAATAAGACAGAAGCAGCAACAACAGCAACAAAACAACGAGGACAATAGCGACAGACAACGCATCAACATGAGCAACATGGATGATGGTTAACAGCAACAGCAGCATCAGCAACAATGACAAGTGAGATCACTGTCAGACAGTCCCCAGCTAAAAGGTAAAAATGTGACAATGAGTTGCCAACCAGACTCAAGTGAAACCAACAAAAATTCACAAAATAACGCATCAAAATAATAAACAAACAAATCTTAAATGAACGAGGGTAGTTCTATAAATAAGTAAGTGAAAACACGTTATTCCAGTAAATAAAATAAATTTAAATTTTATAAAATAAAATATAGATGCAAAAAATGTCTTAAACCAGGACAATATCCCAGTTCATACTACAAACTAGTTTTATAATAACGCGTGTTAGCTAATGCCCTTTTTAGCACCATCTTAAGTAATTTGTATACACTCCACGAGAGTATTATGTCTTTGTGCATTTGTTTGTAACACCTAAAATGAAACGAGTTAGACCCATCGTTTATTATACAGATCGGCTTAGAATCATTTTCTGAGTCGATTTAGCAATTTCCGTCTGTCCATCTATGTTGCAATCAAATTCCAGGTAGCAATTATAGTCCGATCTTAACAAAAATTGGCACAAGTAAGTTTTGTGGATCAAGGACGAACGCTATTTAATTTCCGGCACAACATCTTATAAACTCTAAAAACTACATATTTTATTCGATTTTCTTTAAATTTGGCACAACATCTTATAATACAACTAGAAAGATCTATGCAGAAAGTGGGTAAGATCGGTTCAGATCTAGATATAGCCCCCATACAAATGTCGCTCCCGATTTGACTTTTTTCGCTCTAGAAACCACATATTGTACCCGATATTCTTTAAATTTGGCACAACATCTTATAATGCAAGTAGAAACACCTGTGCAGAAATTGGGTAAGATCGGTTCAGATTTAGATATAGCCCCCGCACAAATGTCGCTCCCGATTTGACATTTTCCGCTCTAAAAACCACATATTGTACCCGGTTTTCTTTGAAATTGGCACAATATCTAATAATCTAACTAAAACATCTATGGTGAAAGTGGGTAAGATCGGTTCAGATTTAGATATACATTTATTTATATATATATACAAATGTTGCTCCCAAATGTTTAACCGATTTTGGCCAAACTTTACATATTATATTTCATCTATAAACATACAAGTGGGTCACATCGTTTCATGTTTCAATATACTCCCATACATATGTTCTTTCCGATTTATCACTTTTTGTCAAACACATACATTTACAGGATACAACAAGTAAGGAAAGGCTAAAGTCGGGCGGGACCGACTCTATGATACACTCCACTTGCTATCCGAATACAATTTAATTCGGTGAAAAAGTGAAAACGGAAAGGATTTTTGTATCCTGTAAATGTATGTGTTTGACAAAAAATGTTAAATCGGAAAGGACATTTGTATGGGAGTATATTGATATCTGGGACGAAATAGGTGAAATATAATATGTATAGATTTGCAAAATCGGTTAAACATTTGGGAGCAACATTTGTATTTGGGCTATATCTAAATCTGAACCGATCTTACCCACTTTCACCATAGGTTTTTTACTTGGATTATAAGCTGTTTAAAGGAAATCGAGTCCAATATGTGGTTTCTAGAGCGAAAAAGGTCAAATCGGGAGCGACATTTGTATGGGGGCTATATCTAAATCTGAACCGATCTTACCCAATTTCTGCACAGGTGTTTTTAGTTCGATTATATGATGTTGTGCCAAATTTAAAGATTGGATTACAAGATGTTGTGTAAAATTAGATGAAAATCGGGTACAATATGTCGTTTCTAGAGCGGAAAATGTCAAATCGGGAGCGACATTTGTATGGGGGCTATATCTAAATCTGAACCGATTTGCCTCAAATTAAATAGCGTTCGTCCTTGATCCACAAAACTTATTTGTGCCACTTTTTGTTAAGATCGGACTATAATTGCGACCTGTAATTTGATTACAACAATAGGTGGACAGACGGACAGACAGACGGGCATTGCTAAATCGACTCAGAAAGTGATTCTAAGTCGATCGGTATACTTAACAATGGGTCTATCTCGCTTCCTTTTGGGTGTTACAAACAAATGCATAAAGACATAATACTCTCGTGGAGTGTATAAAAATTCTTCCCGATTTCACTATTTTACCGAATTGAATTGTAATAGGATAGAAAGTGGAGTGTATCATATAGTCGGCTCCGCCCGACTTTAGCCTTTCCTTACTTGTTGATGTTCTATTTATTAAGATAGAAACAAATAAAATGGCGTTAAGTTCGGCTGGGCCGATCCTAATATACCCTCCACCATGGATTACATTCCACAGACGCCGTCGATTTTACTGAAGTGCAGTAACATTAGATGTTAAATTTTTTAAAATAACCAAAGCAAAACAAATAAAATATTTAAAATAAATAAATATAAAATAAATATAAAATAAATATTTAAAAAAATTTAAAAACTAGCTGAACCCCCGCCCGCTTCGCCAAGCAGAAAAACAGACGGAAATTAAAATCAGGTTTCATATTGTTTTTGCTTGTGATCGGTAATATATGTACCACTTATATTCAAGCTACTTCCCTGAGATACTAAAGAAATGGATATGATCCATGGAGAATATTGAAGAACAGAACTTTAGTTTACGGCGAATAAAGGAAGAATTGTCAAATTGATTTTAGGTTGAGTGTGACTCTACTCCTTTCCATTACCAAAACACAAAAATTTCCTACGTAAGAAGAACTTACTTAATCGATTAGCTGGAATTCGAATGCACTACATTCAAAACACATAGAAAGTCAATCAACTTGTTCACTAATCAAACAACACAAAAACTAAAAAATTAATATAATTTCCGTTTTATTTACTTAAGTCGGCTTTTGTTGAATGAATATATATTTTGTGTAAACTTTCTTTACTATAGGCTAAAAAAATCGAAAGAAAATGTGTAATTTTACAAAATTCAAATAAAAAATTCCCCATCTTTCAAATTCCGCCCATTTGTATATTGTATAAGCAGGTTACAAATAAATTAACCCACACAACAATATAGAAATCTCGGTGTCGAATATACTCTAAAACCGGTATTAATTTCATATGGAAATTTTCACGCCCTTTTTCCACCCAGCATTGCACGACTATTTACACTGACATTAACTTATAACACTTTCAATAATATTCTCCCTTCGACCAAAGAATGAAAACTTTGACCCGCTGTAAAAAAACTCAGACCAGCTGGACTATAAGTTTGTTCTACAAAAATGATATACTCAACATGCGCTTTCAGAATTATAGGGTACCAACCAAACGGCTGCATCTAGAATAATGAAATTCGGTGTAGACATTCCTCTGAATGCGTAGACACGTAAATTAACCGATCTTTCGAAATTGGTACTCCACCTCCAGAATGGGGTTATACTAACTTTGTCATTCCGTTTGTAACACCTTGAAATATCGACCTGAGACCCAATAAAGTATATGGGAAAATCTACAAAATAGTCCGATTTCAATTTTGAAAAATTAAAAATTTCAAATTAGAGGCACACGTTTTATTTTAGCGTCAACTTGTTAAAAATACATTAAATATAAATAATGTGCTCGCGTGCATCATTTTTTTCAAGTGCTGAAGAAGTTATAATCGGATTCTATTGCAAGTTTAGCGTCACGTTTTATTTTAGCGTCAACTTGTTAAAAATACATTAAATATAAATAATGTGCTCGCGTGCATCATTTTTTTCAAGTGCTGAAGAAGTTATAATCGGATTGTCCCTTTTGGTTCTATTGCAAGTTAAGCCTGAAAACCCTATGAAAATCAACAAAATTTAACCTAAAATGGCTCTCGGTACCAAAATAATAATTCGATCTATTTAGCACTTACACACATTATTAGTAGTACCCATATTCACCGATCACACAGGGTTGCCACCAGTTATTTTTCAAACTGCGGATGTGCTCTTCAAAAAATATGAAATTTCATGATCTGCACGCATCGACCTGATGATGTTCGTACTGTCATAATCTCCTTGTCGCTGAAGGCACACCAAATCGTCCGGTCGCCTTTTGTTAGTATCTCTGTCGTTTATAATCCAATATTAAAAAAATTGCAATTACGTTCACGCTGAAAGCGCAAAAAAGAAAATTGTATCAATTTTCGTTTTATGCAAAAACAGAGTGACAGATTTTGAAGAGCTACCATTTATTCCTCAGTGATGGCACACGCCCTTTTCAACATATAGAAGATTCCGCAACATCATTACTATCATCCACAAAAAGATTTTCTCTTATGCTGAAAAAGTTATAGCCAAAAGAGTTGAACAACTCCCGAAAGTTACAAGGAAAAATAGGGTAAATTAGGGTAGACCTTAGCTTAGTAGACTACATTAACAGCATAATTTTAAAACTTTAGGATGTTGGCGAGGTTAAACTCGTCGTTTTGAAAATTATGACACTCTTAGAAATATTATATATTGCTCTTAAAGCGGTTAGAAGCCTGAGTGACATGGAATCGTACTATACCGTAGATTTGCCCATATATATTCTTGATCGTCATAAAATTCTAAGACGATCTAACCATGTCCATCCGTCCGTCCGTCTGTCCGTCTGTTGAAAGCACGCTAGCATCTAAACGAAAGGAGCTAGAACGTTCAAATTTTCCATAAATGCGTCATATAGTCGTAGATCGGTTGGGATTGAAACGGGGCGAAATCGGCCCAAAGGGAAAAATTTTTCCCTCACAAGGACTAAAAATACCCATAATAATCCCTAATATTTTAGCGTATTTAATCATGTTTTTTGAATATTAAACAGACATATTTGCTTGATATTTGGTATGCGCATTACCCTTATTGCAAAAACGTGCACCATAAAGTGATTCTTATTTGTGGGGGGGTGAAATGGGGCAAAAAGGGATAAAAATGGTACATATTAAACGACAACAGCTAGAAGCACGAAATTCGGTGTGTACATTCCTCTAATTGAGTAGATACATAAAATACAAGTATTTTTTCCAATTTCGTACTTTTAAGGGGTAAAATGGGAATAGAGGGATAAAAATGGTACCAACCAAACGGCTCTACCTAGAATAATGAAATTCGGTGTATTCACTCCTCTGATTGCATAGACAAGTAAAATACACGGATTTTTCAAAATTCGTACTTTTTTGGGGTTAAAATGGAAAAAAGGGAGAAAAATAGTACCAACCAAACGACCGCAGTTAGAGTCATGAAATTCGGAGTATACATTCGTATGACTGTGTAGACACGAAAAATAAAAGGTTTTTCCAAATTCGTACTTTCAAGGGATACAATGGGACAGAGGGCTAAAAATAGTACCAATTAAACAACTACAACTAGAATGATGAATGGTGCGTACATCCCTCTAATTGTGTAGACATTCCTCTGACTGCATAGACACGCAAAATTCCAAATTCGTACTTTTTACTTTAACGGCAAAAATTGGTTGAATCATGAACTAAGGCTATTTTGCACTATGTACGTGAATTAAATTAAAATACTATCCACTATCTACCAATATTTATGGTATTTAAGATTTTGAAAATATAAATATAAGAATATTTATTTTTTGAAGTGGCTTCAAATATAATTTCGATATGTAAATGTATTGGTAGCCTTGCTTTAATTATTTATAATTTTTTTTTAATAATTTCATTAAAAGTTGACATTTCCTGTAATATTACTGCAATTCTACGAAAATCTACATACTCTGTGGAATGCAATCCATGATGGAAGGTATATAACGCCGTTTTTACTTGATTTTATTTTCCGGTTTATATTTGACGTTTGCAAAATGAGACGCTCGAACAAAATTTCGAAATATTAAAAACTTACTTCCAAAATAGTGAGAAGTGATCGGTCTTCAGTTAAGCTTTCAGGAAGCTCATTTTCATCTCGGTGGCTATGTCAATAAGCTGCATATCACATTCAGTGAACCCACAAGTGACTATTGAGAAGCCAATGCATCCATAACGAGTCACTGTTTGGTGTGGATTTTGGGCTGTATTGAAAAAGTGGATTGATCGGAATAGATGCTGCCGAGCCAGTCGTGGTAGTCATGAATCATGAATGATATTGTGTTCCATTATTAAATGACAAAGTTCAACCTTCCCAATAAAGCCAGAAATTTTGAAAAATAATCAGTACTTTCTTATAGCCGATATAAATTTGTAAATACCCACCCTATATTTTGTCATCCACATTTGGTATTAAAACCTTGTAATAGGCTTGAAATTGGACAATTCAATAAGTAATTATGAGGGTTGAAACTTTTAAGAACAGTCGCCCAAAAATTATAAAAAATGCATTTTGGGAAAAGCACACTCTAAACTATTTTGCATTATTTTATTCCGAATATTATCAGTTGCACCTTTAAAATTAATTAAGTTTTATGCATATTTTTACAAGCATATCAAATTATTTTAGTTCCGTTTCCATCTTGAATATTCAAATCGCGATAAATCAATTTACGTTGCCTATCATCATGGTTAGAGGAATGTACACACGATTGCACGAGAGGAATGCATTTACGATTACAACTCCAACACCATATCTATCCCTTTTTATCCCGCCCTCCATTAAAAGCACAAATTTTGGAAAATCAATTTATGTAACAGGACTACGTGGTTAGAGAAATATGAACACCGAATTTCACGATTCTAGCTGCAATACTTAGATTGGGAAAGAATTTCGTTGGACCACTTTTAATGAAAAATTAGTTAATACAACGAATCCCGCGAAAAGTTTCAAAACTTTCGTTGCATTGACGAAACTTTTCGTTAGCTCACTTTTATTGACAAGTGTCGTTAATACGCCGAAGGACTTCCTATGACTATCCGTACTCCAGCTAGGTGCTAATATAAATGTCTGATAACAAAGCTCAAATAGCTACTCAAAGTAACTTGTTATGCCTGCAGTAACCCAACCTGTTCCCTGTACGCCATCACCATTCACCATCATGCTTCCAGGCTCATTCTTTTATACGAAAAAACATCAAAATTAAAACAACAATAACAAAGCGACAAAGAAGAGATGTGTTGACTTTTTGGTATCAAAGTTAGAGCGACAGACGGAGGGCAAATTCAGATGCACCAACGAAAAACATACCAAATGTCAAGTGATAGAAGAAATGTGCAGCAGTAGTAGATGCTAATGTTTAACACCTTTGATAACTTTAACTACTACTACTGAGCTTGCTTTAAACACGAAACCTTTTATCCACGTCTTCCTTTGTCCATTTTGCTCTTCAGCTGGTGTTGGAGTTGATGCTGTTACTGCTTTCGTATTTATGTATGTTTGTGTTGGTCTTGTGTATCGTGCGCCTCTTTCCCCATCAGCATCGTCATCGTCGTCGTCGTCGTCGTCGTCCTCATCATCATCTTGTTTCATATCCTTGTACTTAAAGAGGTCTCCTATTAACAGGAAGTTTTCTAACTAATTAAAAAATAAAAACTTTGAATGCTACTTTATGTTTAACAATTTTTTTCTATGCTGCAAGTGTACGGCTGTATGTATGCAAGTAATGTTAACTGTAATTGTAAAGGATAATACTTTGTTGGGGTGATAGAATATGATATAATTGTAAAGAAATATACAGAGGAATGTATATCAAATGTTATCAAATTCCATAATTTTTTGCTTCCTGGCGAAAATAAGAGTGAAATAGGATATATTTTTGCTGTGAAGTCAAAAATTGTGAAAAGTGCCTTTAGAAAAACCCGCGTAACTTTTTATTATATGGAGAATACTAGATTTTGTTTTTTTTTTGGCATATGATTGCAGTCTAAATAGGAAATATTTGTGACAGAATATATACCCAGATGGAAAATGTTGAAATAAATGCAATTGCAACCGCGAATTTTGTATTTTTGCAGATTTTTTTGCTACCGACTACATATCGAGCCCTTAGCACGGAATGATCGCAAGTGCCAAAACACACATTTTACAGGAGAAGGTTTTTATTGATTATTTTGAAATATTTGCATAAAATGAAATATGTTTTAATGCAAAATGTTTTAATTCATCCGTATCCAAAGAATTATTATTAAAAATTGATCATTTGTTTACATCATACGATAGTTTTGGCGCTTGCGATACAAATATTGTACTTGCGGTTACAAATACTACTAAAACTATGGCGCTTATGATATACGTTTTTTTAGATTAAACCTCGAAATTTTAGTAAAAACACACTTTTTATTATAAACAAGTAAGGAAAGGCTAAAGTCGGGCGGGGCCGACCATTTAATGGGATCAATTTTATGTAGTTCATATAAAGTATACAGTTACTATAAATTCATCTTTAGTCAAATTAAATGAGTATGGTAAATAATAAAGTACTTTAACCAATTTTCCAGCAGATATTCCGAGTAAAGTAAATAGATCATGTTGATCTGGAAAAAATTATCAAGATTCAATGATAAATACAGATTATACAGCGGTAATAGGATGCATCGGACGGACATTTGAAGGGGCCTATAACAACACTTGAGGCCTGTGCCAAAACATGCGCCTATATATTTCTTATTCAATTTGATGTAGATCCGATATAAAGTGTAGTTTCTAGAGCTGTAATAGAGCAGAATGTGGCACCATTTGGGTTATACCAAAGTATTGAAATATTGGCATCTCCCAAACAAGTATCGAAAGGCTAAAGACGGACGGAGCCGACTATATGATACACTCCACTTTCTATCTCACTACAATTCAATTCGGTAAAAAGTGAAATCGGGACGGATTTTTGCATCCTGTAAATGTATGTGTTTGATAAAAAATTTTAAATCGGAAAGGACATTTTTACAACATGTATGTTTATTGGTGAAATGTAATATGTAATGTTTGGCCAAAATCGTTTAAAGATTCGGGAGCAACATTTGTATTGCGGCTGTATCTAAATCTGAACCGATCTTACCCATTTTCACCATAGGTGTTTTTAGTTGGATTATAAGATGTTGTGCCAATTTTAAAGAAAATCGGGTACAATGTGTCGTTTCTAGAGCGGAAAAGTCAAATCGGGAGCGACATTTGTATGGTGGCTATATCTAAATCTGAACCGATCTAACCCGCTTCCGTCACAGGTATTTCTAGTTGTATTATAAGATGTTGTGCCAATTTTAAAGAAAATCGGGTACAATATGTGGTATCTAGAGAGGAAAATGTCAAATCGGGAGCGACATTTGTATGGGGGCAATATCTAAATCTGAACCGATCTTACCAAATTTCTGCATAGTTGTTTCTAGTTGGATTATAAGATGTTGTGCAACTTTTAAAGAAAATCGGGTACAATATGCGGTTTCTAGACCGGAAAATGTCAAATCGGCAGCGACATTTGAATGTGGGCTATATCTAAATCTGAACCGATCTTACCCAATTTCTGCATAGGTGTTTCTAGTTGGATTACAAGATGTTGTGCCAATTTTAAATTAAATCAGGTACAATATGTGGTTTCTAAAGCGGAAAAATTGAAATCGGGAGCGACATTTGTATGGGGGAGACTATTATGTCTTTGTGCATTTGTTTGTAACATCCAAAAGGAAACGAGATAGACCCATTGTTAATTATACCGATCGTCTTAGAATCACTTTCTGAATCGATTTAGCAATGTCCGTCTGTCTGTCTGTCTGTCTGTCTGTCTGTCCATCCGTCCGTCCATATATTCTTGTAATCACGATACAGGTCGCAATTGTAGACAGAACCAAATGAAACTTTGCATAACGACGTTTTTCGGGATAAGGACGAACTCTATTTAATTTGAAGAAAATCGGTTCAGAGTTAGATATAGGCCCCATACGAATTTCACTCCCGATTTGACTCTTTTCACTCTAGATACCACATATTACAACAGATTTTCTTTAAAATTGACAAAACATCTTATATTGTAACTAGAAACACCTGTGTTAAAAATGTGTTAGATCGGTTCAGATTTATATATAGCTCCCATACAAATTTCTCTCCCGATTTGACTTTTTCCGCTCTAGAGACCACATAATGTATCAGATTGTCTTCAGATTTGGTAAAACATCTTATATTTCCACTAGAAACACCCATGGTGAATATCGGTCAGATCGGTTCAGATTTATATATAGCTCCCATACAAATTTCGCTCCCGATTTGACTTTTTCCGCTCTAGAAACCACATAATGTATCAGATTGTCTTCAGATTTGGTAAAACATCTTATATTTCCACTAGAAACACCCATGGTGAATATCGGTCAGATCGGTTCAGATTTATATATTGCTCCCATACAAATTTCGCTCCCGATTTTATATTTCACTTATTTCGTTCCAGGTTTCAATATATCCTCATACAAATGTCCTTTCCGATATAAAATTTTTGGTCAAACACATACATTTACAGGATACAAAAAACCTTCCCGTTTTCACTTTTTCACCGAATTGAATTGTATTCGGATTGAAAGTGGAGTGTATCATAGAGTCGGCCCGCCCGACTTTAGCCTTTCCTTACTGGTTTTATTTTCTCAAAAATTCCATAATATAGTTCTAACAATAAGAATTCTCCCAGGCATTAACTTACCACATTTCAGTCACTTAGTATGCTCCCTGGAAAAAGAAACTCAGACCAGCTGGACTATAAGTTTATTCTGCAAAAGTGGTTACCCGACATGCCATTTCCAAATTATAGTGTTGATATTATGTTCCAATAAAAACGTTTGATTGTTTGTTTGTAACACCAAGAAATAATCGAGCAGACCCACGTTTAAGTATACCGATCGGTGGGTCAATTTAGCGATGTCTGACTGTACATCTAAAGCTTGTTCGCATTCTGCAGGTCGCAATTGTTGCCCGATTGCCATGAAAGTTGGCAGAAGTTTTTTTTGTTTTGCCCATGGAGATCGGTATTTGATTTGGAGTAAATCGTTTCAGATTTAGATATAGCCTCAATATAAATATCTCTATAATTTACACTATTACTGCTCTAGAATACAACTTGTACATGGGATCTTGACAATACTTTCAGGATCATGTTATATTTAAATTTGAAACAACTAACGTAAAAGTGGGCTACATTGGTCCATGTTTTGATATATGCCCCATACATTCCCCCGACCATCCACATCATGTTATAGTGCAACCAGAAACAACTACTATGAAAGCTGACCATATGGGTCCGTATAGCCCCCATACAAAAAGGCCAAAGCTTAGACTATTATACCCTCCACCTCCAGGATGGGGGTATACTAACTTTGTCATTCCGTTTGTAACACCTTGAAATATCGACATGAGACCCTATAAAGTATATATTCTTGATCGTCATAAAATTCTAAGACGATGAAGCCATGTCCGTCCGTCCGTTTATTTAAAGCACGCTATCATCTAAACGGAAGCAGCTAGGACGTCCAAATTTTCCATAAATGCGTCTTACAGTCGTAGATCAGTTGGGATTGAAAGTGGTCGAAATCGGCCCAAAGGGAAAATATTTTCTCTCACAAGGACTAACAAGTAAAAACGGCGTTAGTCCTTGCAATCCACTATGGATTGCATACCACAGAGGCTGTCGATTTTCGTAGAAGTGCAGTAATAAAGGGTGACTTTTTAAAGCTTTCAGCAAAATGCATGAAATCTTTATTTGAATCGATAGTACGGTCCATATAATTTAATGTTTGAAGATTATTTCATTCACATGTTGACCTTGACTGCGCCTCAAATGGTCTATCCGCCAATTTTGACATTTCCACCTTTTTGAGTAACAGAGGCCCAATTGCTGCGAACGGCGACGAATCGATAATTGATGGTCATCATTAACACTGGCCGATACAGCTGCGATATTTTCTTCAGTTCGCACTCTACGTAAGCGTGTTGGTGGTTTAGTGTCCAACAATGTAAATTTGGTGCGATATTTAGTCACAATAGCCCGAATGGAAGCGCGCGATGAACTTTCTTAACAGAGCACGCATTTTGATAATAAAATTCAATAATTTGCAAGCGTTGTTCGTTTGTAAGACGATTCATGGCTAAATTATAGACCAAACTGAAGATGTTTGACAGTGAAACAAGACATGAAACGTGCGTCATCTGTTTAAACCAGTGTTGCCAAAAAGATAATAGCTAAAAAATCACCATTTACATACCAAATTTCAAGTAAATATAGGCAAACATATTTGAAATATTATGGGTATTTTTTGTCCTTCTTAGGGAATATTTTTCCCTCTGGACCAATTTCGTCCAATTTCAATCTCAACCGATCTACAACTATTAGACGTATTCTGTGAAAATTTGGGCGTCCTGGCTCCTTTCGTTTAGATGCTAATGTGCTTTCAACAGACGGACGGTCATGGCTAAATCGTCTTAGAATTTTATGACGATCAAGAATATATATACTTTATAGGGTCTCAGATCGTTATTTCAAGGTGTTACAAACGGAATGACAAACTTAGTACACCCCCATCCTGGAGGTGGAGGGTATAAAAATGTTGTATTAGAAAGTTATACTGTTTATTTGTTGTTCATTTTAGCGTGTTTTCAAATTTTTTGGAAAATTATTAAATAAACCCACAAAATACGTAAAATTTCTCAGTTATCACTTAAAAAATAACAACAAATTAATTTAAACAAATGAAAATTAATACAAAATTCGACCAATAAGTTATTCTAAGACAAGAGGAATTATTAATTTGTGAAGTAGAAAGACAAGAAATTTTGACAAGAACGCAACAACAAAATTACTCGGAAAACATGATTTTTAGAGGTGTTCTCAGGAGCGTCTTTCTCAGAGACGGCTGACCCAGTAACGAAATATTTTGCAATCCTATCTGCATTTTGGGGCATCAACGATTTTTTTTGTGATCCAACCTAATGCTCATTACCTTCATAAGCTTTATGGTTTACAATTGTCAATACGTTTCTAATTTTAATTGTCGGTCCACTTAGGACAAAATTTCGCAAAATATGAATTTGTTCAATGAATGGTTTGATGTGACGCAGTTTTCACACATTAAGAGCAAAGAAAAAACTGGATTCGTCGGTTAACCGAAACCGGCCAACGATTACGTACGACAAAATCGTTTAACCGGTTACGGTTTTGCACTCCATACTTAAGTAACATTTGTATACCTTTCATCCCATTCACCACCTCCATTACTGTTCCAAACAGTTCCAACATCAACATATCCTCATCAAGTGTCCATATCATATTTATCTACATTATGTATTATCTAATAGGATAGTATGACCTTCAATAGTCCCGAATGACAACATCATAATATTTCTCACATCTTAATTATAGATAACATATTTCTGCCATAGCTCACTCTTCATCATCATCACTTGGATTATTTTTCATAATTTCCTTTATTTATTTATAGAATTCTTTCGTTATTTTTAATAGACATACAATATAAATACCATCACCGCATCATCATCATTTTTAATATTTATAACAAAAAACTCTGTCAATCAACGTATCAGAATTTGGCATAATATCCTTAGCAGATCTCTCATCTGCTGACAGTATCAGACCTCAATCTGTGTCTTTTTTAAATTGTACATATGTGTAAACAGTATCTATATTGTCAATCAATTAATTATACTATCACATGTATAAAACAAGTACGAAATCTTCAGTCGTCTAAACAGACTTGTATATACCCTTACTCTCAGCGAACATATGTATGGAAGTTATAAGGACTTAAATTTTACTTAGGACCGGATGATTTGTGTGGAAGATACAGGAAGGCACCGTTGCTAATGGTTCCAGCTACCATATTTATAAAAAAATTTAAAAAACTTGATCAAATATCAAGTCACAGTGGATTCCAGGAGTTATAAATGATTTAATTTTACCTCCAAAGCATAAATATTTCACAGAGTCAGAGTGATTATAAAAACATTTTCAAATAAAAAATTGCAACTGATTAGAGGCCAATAACATTAGGTTCATCACATCACAGGAGGACTATTAGAAAAATATATCACTCACAAAGACAAGACCCTTTTGCAACAAGTGTGAGAGTATGTATCATCCTTTTGTTGCTCCTGCACTATTCTTTTCATTCTTTTAAAACGCTCTACAAAAAGAAGACGTTCATTTAGATTTTACTTGTGCGCTGGCACCCTATAGCAATGCTATTATTATCTGAATACTAGCAAAAGCTTAGAGCAACTCAGTATTTTCAAGGGGTTTTCCTCTCAAACTCCTATCGAAGAGGAGAAAATATTTATGAATTTACAATATACGCCGCACAGTAGTTCAGAATCAAATCTATCGGCCAAAATTCAATAACTTTTGCTCTAGTAGACATTTTTGAGTTCTGTAAAGAACAAAATTAGACAAGGATATCAACAAAAAAATCCGGAAATCGGATATAATTTAGAAATCGGCCCAAATATGCCTACTTTTCGTATTTTTCGATTTTAATGAAAATTAAAATTTTTATTTTTTTGTTTTTATGTTTTTTTTAACATATTTGTTCATAATACTTTTCAGAAATTAATGAGAAGAAATTGAGTATATTGCGTGTTGGAACAAAAATATCTGACTTTTTGCACTAAATGTATCATGTCTTCCAAGGGTGCAATTTCGTGCAGGCAAAAGTTACCCTACAAAAACGGGGAACCCTTCAACCTTTCCAAATATGTATATATTTCGTTAAAGGCTTTTGAATGAAAAACGGTGTGTTGGTCCAAATCAGACATTTGTTCAAAAAGGATATTTTTACAATATTCATTACATCCAAACTATATTTGGCACAAACACAGTTTTGGTGCCATAATAAAGCTAAGAAACCACAATATCTAATAAAAAATTTTCTTAAAATGTATGAGAAAAAGTTCGACAATGTCAGAAAAGAAAAACATAATAATCGTTGGGTCATGTCTAATTTGTTTTTTTACAGAACTAAAAAACGTCTATTAGAACAAAAGTTATTGAATTTTGGCCGATGAATTTTGATTCTGAAACACTGTGCACCATTAAGACTTCATTAAAATTGACAAATGGGGTAAACTAAAATAGCCCAGCGAAAAATCGTCAAAAAAATGTAAAATGATCCAAAAAATTTAAATTCGCCCAATAAAAATAAATGAAAAATCGCCCAATGAACATTTGTCCATAAAAATAAATGAACAAATAAGAAAATGTCAGTCGGCTTAACCGACTTATATATACCATCACTCTTATAGAACATGTGTGTGGAAGGACTTAAATTTTGCCTAGCGCCCAGCTTCCACATTTGTTAATAATTTAAAAACATGATCAAAGTCATAATGGATTTTAGGAACCGGTATGTGAGTTACAACGCATTTAATTTTACTTAGTACATTGACAATTGTGTGGGAGGTACTAGAAGGGTAAATATTTTTTAAGATTAATGTGATTTGATACACTTAAATCGATTATAAAAACATTATCAAATACCAAAATATAGCTTATTCCGAATATCCGTGCGGAAGTTATATGGGTTTTAATTTAACATTGGAATATGGGCTATTTGTGTGGGAGGTACCATAAGGGGCGTGGCAATTTCGACCACCTTCGAACATAAACTAAGTATGGCAAAAATATTACCATGTACATGTAAGTTTGAATCGATTCCTTAGCTCCCTCCGAGAGTTGTCGTGTACACCAGCCAGCCAGACGGACGGACATGGCTCAAACACCTTAAAAAGTCATGAAACGGACAATGCGTTACACTTTTCTCTGTCACAAATAATATATACCCTCCTACTATGAAGAATGAGGGTATAAAAATTGTCCAACAAACAAATTACGCCCAAAAATAAATGAAAAAACATCCAAATAAAAAAATTAAAAAATTTGCCAAAAATTTACAAATTTTTACTATGAAAGATCGTTAAAAATATGACATCTGGGGTATGTCCAAATACGGCTACACAGAGTAAAAGCGCTCTACGATGTAAGCCTTCAACCGAGTTTAAAGATTCAGAACGGTTTTCAGGGTTTCATTTATAAAATTCGTCCAAAATGGTAATTTTTATACACTCCACGATAGAATTATGTCTTTGTGTATTTGTTTTTAACACCCAAAATGAAAGAATAGACCATCCATCTATTCTTGTAGTCACGATACACGTCGCATTTGTAGCCAGAACCAAATGAAAATTTGTATATATATATATATATATATATATATATATACACACACATATATATATATATATATATATACCATTGTAGCTAGTTATTGCAGCGACATACCAGAGCCTCTGTTGGGAATCGAACCCATAACCCCCACGCTGATAGCCGACCATCTCGACTACCGGGGCGCTCCTTCTTATATTTCTAGTTTAATTATATGATGTTTATGGTGAAAATACGTCAGATCGGTTCAGATTTGTATACAGCTCCCATTCAAATTTCGCACTCGATTTGACATTTTCTTTTCCACATATTTTTACAGATCTTCTTAAAATTTGGCAAAATATCTTATATTTCCACTAGAAACAGTCATGGTGAATATATGTAGGTCAGATCAGTTCAGATTTATATATATCTACCTCACAAATTTCACTCCCGATTTCACTTTTTTCACTCTATGAACCACATATTTTAACAGATCTTCATCCAATCTTGCAAAATATCTTATATTTCAACTATAAACACCCATGATGAAAATAGGTCAGATTGGTTCACATACAAATTTCGCTCTTGGAGTGACCACGATACAAATATTCTCCTCGATTTGACAAATTGGACCAGGTCCTATGCCTCTGATTAGGAAACATACAAAAATTCTTTCCGTTTTGGCCTTTTTACCGAATTGAATTGTATTCGGATAGAAAGTGGAGTGTATCATATAGTCGGCCCCGCCCGACTTTAGCCTTCCTTACTTGTTATATTTGAATTTTTTAAATATTACCCAATGGGCGATATTTCACACCTGGATTTTGGGGAGATTTTTCATAATGAATCCCTGCCCAAATGACAAATATGAAATATTGTCAAAAATTATAAAAAAAACAAGTTTTAGACGATTTTGCATATAAAAGCCGTTTAATCTTGTATGTCGTTTTTGGGGGTAATTTTTCATAAATTTTTGTGTGATTTTTCATTCGGCAAATCGCCTCGAGCACCCAAAAAAGAAACAAATACAACAATGGACTATTTTTCATACAAAAAATAGGCCGTGGACATACCCCTGCCGCTGGCCGCAAACGCAGGAAACTCTAGATATTATATATTTTTTATATACATATGCATATATTATTGAGTGATTTTTATTTGCATTCATTGTCATTCCGTTTGCAACACCTTGAAATATCGACCTGAGACCCTATAAAGTATATATATTCTTCATCGTCATAAAATTCTAAGACGATCTACCCATGCCATTGGGGAATTTTTCTTCGAAAATGAGCAATGAGCCGTCGTTACCGTCAAAGGTGAGCGTTACCGTGCCATGTTCAACAATTTTTTGTTTCCAAAAAATCAAGAGATTGATATGGACGACATTTGGTTTCATCTAGACACTTGTCTACCACGTGTCACACAGCCAACGCAACCATCGATATTTTACGCATTGTTTTTTGAAAATCGAATAATCAGCCAAAATTGTGATGTCAATTGGCCGCATCGGAGCTGTGATTTGAGCCCTTTGAATTTTCTGTGGCGAGCCATTAAGGATAAATGTTACGCGAACCATCCGAAGACAATTGAAGCGTTGAAACAGGAAATCGAAGTTGCGATTGAAGAGATTCGAGTCGGAACAATCGAAAATGTACTGAAAATTTGTGAAAAATAGAAGCATCCATTTCAACACTTCAAAACTCACACTTTAAAGTTTAAAAAAAAAAAAATAATTAATGTAATCATTTCTAAAAGAAAAAATAGTAAAAGTAAAATAAAGTAAAAATAGTAAAAGTAAAATTCCCTTCAAAATAAGGAATATTACATAAAAATCGGTTTAGTATTTCAAGAGTCACAAGCGATTGAATGAAGAAACCTTTTTTAAAATATATATTTTTCACAATTGGTCATAACTCTTAAAAAAATTCTAATTTTTTTTCCCCAAAAATACTTTAAAAACAATCGCAACGAGGCCAAAAATCGTACCACTTCACATTGAATGACTCAAATATGATATATGGCCAAATATAATGAGAAATACACAATTTTTAAGTGATTTTTTTATATGAATAACAGCCCATTTTTCTATGGGATTTTTGGGGTCATTTTTCGCAGATTTTCTCATTCGGAAATTCAAAATAAATATCCAAAAAAACTTAAACGAAAATACACGATTTTTCACATGAAAAATCAACCGACTTTGGACATACAGCTGCCACAAACGCAATAAACGGGTACCAGATTTGGACAAACCGCAAATGATATAGTTTTGGGTGGTTGTTCATATTAAAAATTACACAACAATTTGGGCGAATTTTCATATGAAAAATGACACACATTTTTGGACAATTTTTCATTTGAGTGATTTTTCATTTTATGGTCGTAATTTCATTTGCAATTTTGGTGCATTTTTCATTTTTCGACCGAATTTCTGTTATGAGCGATTTTTCATTTCATTTCATTCATTTTATCAAATATTAAAAATTGACAAACAGTGGGTGAAAAATCGCCCATTTTATTTTACAAAAACTTTTGAGCGTTTATTTATTTCCCATTTTTGGACGATTACACCGTGCGACAATTTTAAATTCATATATATGTGCACTCGTTTTTCATTTGGTGATCCTTTCTCCCTTTTACAGGACTTTTAATTTCAAAAGGATATAGATGTTTAAATAATTTATTTTCATACTTTAACGAGTCGTACAAAGGTGTTATGGGCATCAAAGGAATAATATATGTTAAAAGTACTTCTGTCCGTATTAGTTTAGTATTAACAACAATTTCAAGTTTTCCCCTTTATTTATTTAGTTTATTCATCTTTTACTATTTAAGGGGTATCTTGAAATGATTGTTAATGCTAAACTAATACAGATAGAGGCATGGAATTTTTAGTATTTTTAACAAACATACTTCTCTTTCATTTATTAACCATTTCGACAGGGTATCTCACTCGAATGTATGAAAATAAATTATTAAGACAAATATATCTCTAGTTTCACATGTATTGCTCAGGTCCAAAAAGTGTTGTTGCACGGTGTTATTTATAAATAAAAAATTTAAAAATATACGCACTTTGCTTCCACTAGGCATAGTAATTTTAGATAATATCAAGTGTGAATGGTGTTCAGTTCCGCCGGGTCGAATCTTATGCTTTCCACTTTCACTACCTCCAATTGCCAGATGTAGCAAACTGCAAATGCTGCATTTTCTCTTCCAATATTATTCTGCAGCTGTGCTGTGTGTCCTCTCATTTCAGTTCAGTTTGTAAAGAGTGATTTTTTTGAGGTTAGGATTTTCATGCATTAGTATTTGACAGATCACGTGGGATTTCAGACATGGTGTCAAAGAGAAAGATGCTCAGTATGCTTTGACATTTCATCATGAATCGTCTTACAAACGAACAACGCTTGCAAATTATTGAATTTTATTATCAAAATGCGTGCTCTGTTAAGAAAGTTCATTGCGCGCTTCCATTTTATGGTCAGTTTAATCGACCCACTGAAGCGGCTATTCGGGCTATTGTGACTAAATTTCGCACCAAATTTACATTGTTGGACATTAAACCACCAACACGCTTACGTAGAGTGCGAACTGAAGAAAATATCGCAGCTGTATCGGCCAGTGTTAATGATGACCACCAATTTTCGATTCGTCGCCGTTCGCACCAATTGGGTCTCTGTTATTCAAAAACGTGGAAATGCCAAAATTGGACTAAGCGGATGGACCACCTAAGACGCAGCCGCGGTCAACATTTAAATTAAATTATCTTCAAAAAGTAAATGTCATGGACCAATCTAACGTTTCGAATAAAGAACCGATGAGATTTTGCAAATTTTATGTGTTTTTTTTTAAAAAAAAGTTATCAAGCTCTTAAAAAATCACCCTTTATAATGACATTTTATGTAAGTTTTCTTTTCAGTTTGTTCTTTTTTTTCTTCTTGTTGCGTATTTCATTTCGAAGAAGCATTACAGTTTTTTCCTGCTTCGCCATCTTCAGTTGCATTGTACTCGGCATGCTCTGCTACAAACATACATTAGTATCGTTTCGTTTCATTTTTTTCTTGCTATAATTATGTTTTCCTTTGCTACAGTGTATGGCCTACAGCTGTCATATAATTTTATCCTTTTCTATGCCACTTTTCTTTCTAAGGATTTCAATGACTGTGTTTATAAACTGTGTGTGCGGCAGTAACTCCTTTCCCTGAAGGGCGGCGTAAGCAAGAGTTTAGGTTGCATCTGGTTGATGGAGAGAGAGAGAGTGAGGGGGGCTGGAAAAAAACTTGTAAATTATTTTAAAACTGTGGTTAATTTATGTTGTTATTTTCTCTTTTTCCAGGTTTTTCTTGGTATTGCAAAAGTACATAATTTGCTGTATTTTCTTTCATTAGTTTCAGTTTATACTTTAAAGTAGTGAAGTGGATGGGGGACGTGAAGGACTAGAGCCGTTTGAGGGATATTGTTAAGTAGATTTGAAAAAGTATTATGGGATGGGCAAAGGGATCGCGAGCATGTGTTTCTTGGAATAGGAGAACGTATTAAAGCAACAGCCGCGGAAGTAAAGATTATCGGCTATTTATTTTAGTATTAAGAGTGACTAGCATTTTTCGTCCAGGTTAGAAGGTATCAGCAAAAACAATTTTCAGCAAATTAATTCCCCATATTAAGCTTGTCATGCAGTGGCTTTGTGCTAATTTGCAAAATATATCCGATTGTCCGATATTCAATATTAATATATCACAATCCTTGGGTCTTTGTCTCAAAAATGTTTACTAGAATAAAAGTTATTGAATTTTGGTCGATGGATTTTGATTCTGAGCAAATTTATTCTTTGGAATTAATTCTGTAACTACCCAACAACATTTCAAGAATAGCATTTTCAAAAGTGAGTGCAAAGGAATTTCTCGTATGGGGTCACATATGAAAGGTTTCCGCTTTGCACCCAGAAAGTATGGGGTTCGAATCGTGGCTCGGGAAAAATCTTATTTTGTTTTTTAATATTTTTTAAATAAACAATATCTAATTTTATTAATTTAAACATTTTTTTTAATTTTAAACATTTGTTTTACTAATCTAATTCAAACATTTAAGTTTTTATTAATTAAATTGTCCAACAAATTAAGACTTTTATTGGAACAGAATGGCGACCATATAATTCTGGATGGGCATGTTGAGTAGATCATTTTTTTTTTTTGAATAAACTTATAGTCCAGCTGGTGTGAGTGTCTTTTTACAGCGGGTCAAAGTTTTAATTTTTTGGTCGATGGAAAAACAGTCGTAAGATAATGTCTAGGAGAATAATTATTGTTAGAACTATATTGTAGAATTTTAAGAGGATAATTTTTGTTGAAGATCTTAATCATCTAGCTCCTCTCTATAGGTGTCAATTTGACCCTTTTTCGAGAAAATTATAAAATTTCACAAAAGACACCCAAGTTGTAAATAAATCTCTTCACGCAAAAATAACAAATAGCAACATGATCTCCATAAAATTCCACAATATAGTTCTGACTATAAGAATTTTTTCAGACATTAAATTACAATACTTTTTCCACTTGGTATAATGTACCCTTCGACAAAAAAGGAAAACTTTGACCCTCTTTAAAAAGAAACTCAGATCAGCTGGATTATGAGTTTATTCTACAAAAAATAGCTACTCAACATGCCCTTTCAGAATTATAGAGTCCCTGTTCTGTTCCAACAATCATAAAATCCTGAGACGATCTAGCGATGACCGTCCGCCTGTTGAAAGCACGCTAGCATCTAAACGAATGGAGTCAAAACAAATTTTCTCTAACAAGGGCAGAATATAACGCTAATATTTCGATTATTTAAACATGATTTTCCAATATGTCTGCCTATATTTAGTTGAGATTTGGTATGTACATTCCCTTATAGCGCTAACGTGCTCCATAAAGCGATTCTTATTTGTAGGCGGTGAAATGAGCCAAAAGGGGGTCCTTTCAAACGACATAAGCTAAAAAAACGATATTCGCTGTGTACATTCCTTTTATTTAGTGGATATATAATATAAAATATTTTTTCCAAATTCGTACTTTTAGGGGGTAAAATAAAAAAGGGGATACAAATTTTATCAACCTAACGACCGCAGCTGGAGTCATGAAATTCGGAGTATACATTCCTGTGACTACGTAGACACGAAAACTAAAAATGTTTTTCCAAATTAGTACTGTCAAGGGACACAATATGAACAGATGGTTAAAAATGGTATCAAATAAACGGCTACAGCTATAATGATGAAATTTGGTGTGTACTCCCTCTAATTGCGTAGACACGTAAAATGCAGACATTTAAGAAATTCGTACTTTAAAGGGGGTAAAATGGGAAAAAGTGATAAAAATAGTACCAACCAAATGGCCGCAGATAGAAACACGGTGTATACATTCCTCTGACTGCATAGACACATAAAGTAAAAAGATTTTTCAAAATTCGTATTTTTTACTGTTGTGGCAAAAATTGGCTGAATCATGGAGTTAGGTTATCTTGCACTATATACGTGAGAGATAATGGGTTTTCAAAATGTGTACTTTTGGAATAAAAAATGTCCATCCTAATAAAGCAAAGTGTAGTTTTTTGAAGATTGCTGTCTTATATTTACTTTTTGAATTATTTGCAGTATTATTTCGATATATATAGTATAAACGTATTGGTAGTCTCGCCTTATAAGTGAGGTTTGAAATAATTGAAATAATTATAACATTATTTTTTCAATTTTTTTATTTGTTTAGGTTTGGCTATATTTTAAAAAATATTGACATTTTCCTGTGGTGTTACTGTATCTCTACGAAAATCGACAGCATCTATGGAATGCAATCAACCATGGAGGGTATATAAAGTTCGTCCCCGCCCAAATTAACGCCGCTTTTACTTGTTAGGTTTAATGCAATTATAAAAAACATTTTCAAATATCAAATTGCAAATGATTTTGACTACCAGTGTGGAAGTTATATCTGTTTTATTTTACCAAGGCTTATGCCACTTTGTGTGTGGGAGGTACCAGAAGGGGTGTGGCAATATCTCCCATACTTCAAGTGTATCAAGCGTGCATAAAAGCATTGTCCAAAGTCAAATTTCAGAGTATTCTGATCATACGTATAGATGTTATAGCATTTGTAATATTATGTAGGTTGTGGTGATTTGTGTGGGAGGTACCAGAAGGAGTGTGGCAAAACTTGCCATATCTTCTTCGATTAATGTGCTGGTAAAAACTTTATCATATACCAAAATATAGCTAATTCCGACTTTGTTATACCCTACACCACCTCGTGGACTAAGGTATTATAAGTTAGTTTCGCGACAAATGTTTGTAACACCAAGAAATAATCGAGCTAAACCCACCTTCAAGTATACTGATCGGCTTAGAATCACCAGATGAGTCGATTTAACCATGTCTGTCCGTCTGCTGACCATTTAAGCCTGTTCGCACTCTAATGGTCGCAATTGTTGTCCGATTATCATGAAACTTGGCAGAATTTATCGGTATTGAATTTGGAGGAAATCGGTTCAAATGTCGCTCCCGATTTGACCTTTTGCGCTCTAGAAACCGCATATTGTTCCCGATTTTCTTTAAAATTGGCACAACATCTTATAATCCAACTAAAAACGCCTATGCTGAAAGTGGTTAAGATCGGTTCCGATTTAGATATAGACCCCATACAAATGTCGCTCCCGAATGTTTAACCGATTTTGGCCAAACTTTACATATTATATTTCACCAATAAACATACATGTAAAAGCGGGTTACTTCGTTCCAGGTTTCAATATACAAATGTCCTTTCCGATTTAACATTTTTTGTCAAACAAATACATTTACATGTTGCAAAAATCCTTCCCGATTTCACTCTTTTACCGAATTGAATTGTAATGAGATAGAAAGTCCGTCCGTCTTTTGCCTTACTTGTTTGGTACATGCCCATATGTCCATACTTTGGTATAACCCAAATGGTGCCCCATTCTGCTCTATTACAGCTCTAGAAACTACATCTTACATCGGATATTCATAAAATTTTGCAGGTCATGATATTTTTCAACTAGGAATATCTATCGTGAATGAGAAATTTATAGGCCCATGTTTTGGACCAGGCCCAAAAGTTTGTAATAGGCCCCCTTTTGAAATGTCGGTCCGATTCATCCTATTACTACTGTGTAATTTGTATTTGTCTGTCGGATAATTGGATCAATTACCATATTATTAACCATATTCGTTAAATATGACTAAAGATGAATTTATGTAACTGCATAATTTATATGAACTACATAAAATTGCTCCCATGAAATAACTGGGTTTAGTAATCAAAGCGAGGTACATACGCACGGAGTGGTGTAGGATATTATATAGTCGGCCCCGCCCGACTTTAGCCTTTCCTTACTTGTTTTTAATTTAACAACCATCTTCGAACTTAAACTAAGTTTGGGAAAAATATTACCATGTGTAAAGTTTGAATTGATTCATTAGCTCCTTTCGAGAGTTATAGTGTACACCAGCCAGTCAGAGGGACGGACGGACGGACATGGCTCAATCCCATGTTATCTCTAAAAGTACGAATTTAATGAAAGACTTTTGTTTTGCACGTCTGAGAAGTTTCAAAAAAATCATTTATGTTGCGTATCTACACAATCAGAGTTATGTAGACGCCGAACTTTATGAATATATATCTGCAGCCATTTGGTCGGCACCAATTTTATCCCTTTTTGGCCTACAACGTACGAGTATTGAAAGATCACATTATATTTCGAAACTACGCAACTTGAGCGAAACATACACCGATGTTCATTATTCCAGCTGCAGCTATTTAATTGGTATCAATTGTATGGCTTTTCTCTCCGTTTTTTTAAAATTTCCTTGATTTTATACGTCTACACAGTCATATGAATGTACATGTCGAATTTCGTTATTCTAGCTGCACCAATTGTATCCCCTTTTCCACATTTCCCCCCTAAAAAGTACGAATTTTGAAAATCACTTTATTTTTCGTGTACGTGATTTTAGAGTGATGTACATGCCAAATTTCATTATTCTAGCTGCAGTCGTTTTGTTAGTACTATTTTTATTCCTCTATTCCCATTTTACCCCTAAAAGTACGTATTTGGAAAAAATACTTTTACATTATGTATTTACTCAATTAGAGGAATGCATACGCCGAAATTTGTGTTTCTAGCTGTTGTCATTTGATAGGAACCATTTTTATCCGTTTTTGGCAAATTACACCCCCTACAAATAAGAATCGCTTTATGGTGATCATTTACGCTATAAGGGAAATGTACATACCAAATATTAAGTAAATATAAACAGCTATATTTAAAAAAAATGCTTAAATACTCCAAATATTAAGTGTTATTAGTCTTAGAAATTAATGACAATCAAGAATATATACTTTATAGGGTCTCAGGTCGATATTTCAAGGTGTTATAAATGGAATGACAAACTTAGTATGCCCCCATCCTCAAGGTGGAGCGAATAATAAATAAATAAGAAAAAAATTAAAACATATTTTTTTTTAAATTTGATAATTTTCTGTAAAACTAGAAGAAAATTGCTTGAAATTAGAAAAATATTTACCACTAAAAAGTAAAAAATCTTTCAAATTACCTTATGACAAAAATATTTTTTTCCAATTCAACTTAATGTGTACAATTTCTTATTTTTTGGAAATTGGGAAATAGAGCTTTATTCGTGATATAAAACAAGAAAAAACGGCGTTAGGTTCGGCCGGGCCGAACTTTATATACCCTCCAACATGGATTGCATTCCACAGAGGCTGTCGGTTTTCGTAGAAGTGCAGTAATATTACAGGAAAATATAAATTTTGTAATATAGCCAAAACAAATACAAATATTGAAAAAATAATTGTATAAATAAAAATAATATTTTAAATATATTAAACCATTATCTATTTCAAAACCAAAAATAAATATTCTTATATTTATATTTTCAACACAGTTGGTTGTACTTCCATTCAATTTTAATTCCAAAAGTACAAATTTTGAAAATCCATTATCAGACGTACATGTGCAAAGTGCAAAATAACATAACTTCATGATTCAATCAATGTTTGCCGTAAAATATAAAGTACGAATTTGGACAAAAAACTTTTTATTTTGCGTGTCTATGCAGACAGAGGAATGTATACACCGAATTCCATGATTTCAGACATTTCTACGCAATTAGAATTTCATCATTCTAGCCGTAGTCGTTTAGTTTGTACTATTTTTATCCCTCCGTACCCATTGTATCCCTTGAAAGTACGAATTTGGAAAAAACCTTTTATTTTTCATGTCTACGTAGTCAAAGGAATGTATACTCCGAATTTCACGACTCTAGCTGCGGTCATTTGGTTGTTACTATTTTTATCCCCTTTTTCTATTTTGACCCCAAAAAGTACGAATTTCGAAAAATCAGTTTATTTTCCGTGTCTACATAGTCAGAGGAATGTATACTCCGAATTTCATGACTCTAGCTACGGTTATTTGATTGGTACTATTTTTATCCCCTTTTTTCAGTTTAACCCCAAAAAGTACGAATTATAAAAAATCCGTATATTTTACTTGTCTATGCAATCAGAGGAATGTATACACCGAATTTCATTATTTTAGGTACAGCCGTTTGGTGGGTACCATTTTTATCCCTCTATTCCCATTTTACCCCTTAAAAGTACGAATTTGGAAAAAATGCTTTTATATTATGTCTCTACTCGTGTTTCTAGCTGTTGTCGTTTAATATGTACCATTTTTATCCCTTTTTGTCCCATTTCACCAGCTACAATTAAGAATCACTTTATGGTGCACGTTTCTGCTGTAGGGCGAATGCGCATACCAAATATCGAGCAAATAGAAACAGAAATATTCAAAAAATGCTTAAATGCGCTAAAATATTAGGGATTATTATGGGTATTTTTAGTCCTTGTGAGGGAAAAGTTTTTCCCTTTGGGCCGATTTCGCCCCATTTCAATCCCAACCGATCTACGACTACAAGAAGCATTTATGGAAAATTTGAACGTTCTTGCTCCTTTCGTTTAGATGCTAGCGTGCTTTCAACAGAAGGGCAGACGGACGAACGGGCGTACATGGCTAGATCGTCTTAGCATTTTATGACGATCAAGAATATATATACTTTATAGGGTCTCAGGTCGATATTTAATGTGTTACAAACGGAATGACAAAGTTAGTATACCCCCATCCTGGAGGTGGAGGGTATAAAATACAGATTTGGAAAATGTTATCAACATCAGAGTGCAGAGACAACTTTTATG